>BSBK01009708.1:0-152500 GCA_027943335.1 Chamaecyparis obtusa
GATAAGGGGGAGAGAGAGAGAGAGATAGACAGATAGATAGATAGATTAGATAGATAGATAGACAGATAGACAGATAGATCTCTCTCTCTCTCTCTCTCTCCCTCTCCCTCTATCTCTCTCTCTTCCTCTCACTTTGACTATTTCTCATCACTATGTGAATCTATATCTTACATAGGGTGCATGCCCTATATAAATTTATGATTTTCATAGTGCGAGTGTGCTATGAAAAATCATAAATTTACATAGTGTGTGTTGGAGCTTTTCCTTGCAGGACCAAACTTGAATCAATAGATGGGCTTGATTCTCATGGTAAGAACTCAAGTTTGACAAGAAAACAATCCAATTGATGAGGATAAAGAACATCCTCCTTCTTCTTTGAGCTCCACATCACTCAGGAAGGTATTGCCTTATCTACACACTCAAGACACCTCATGATCAACAATAGGCCTACAGATAGATTATTGTGGAATAATCTTCAACCCCTTCATGTAACTTGTACCCCAATGAAGCCAATTCACATGCAATAGCCCTACTTGCATAGAATGAATCTGAAGACTAGAAAGGACCTCCTACTACTACTAACAACATGAAAGGGAAAGGTATTTGATTTTAATGATTTTAATGTTTGGTTGAAAGGACCCTTGAGATACCCTAAGTCCCTCATAGGCTAGTGCCTTGTCCAATGGGCCATAGAGTCAAATACCCTATTGCAATAGACAGTGATGAAATGAGAAGAAAAAATACTCAATGTGTTGATGCCTAACATCAATTCACACACCATGACCAAACCTCACTATAAAAACCCACCTGTGTATTCAAGTATGTTATTACCCATCTAAAGGATTTTAACCCTCCCCTTAGAAGAGACCTATAAATAGATAATACATTAACCAACATCCACTGGAAGACAAGCATGGCATATCTTTGACACCTCAGCTCATACATAAATGAAGACTAATCCTAAACCAGTTATCTCTATGAAGACAACTCCACTTGCAAACACCTGGGAAATGCAAATAGAAAAATCAAACACCCTTGATGTATGATTAATGAATTCAAGATTCAAATCAAGATAGTTTGATGATAGTAAGAATATAATGAATCCTTATACATAAGAAAAATCAATTACAATACATATCATATTCTCTGAGGCAACAAAGGAGAAAAGAACACCCTATATGCAAAGAAGTAGAGAAAATCTACATGAAAAGGACCCTTCATGGAACCGAAAAGGAACCCTCAGGGACCAAGATTTCAAAACCCTTACAAAGTCAAAACTTCAACCATTTATACCACTAGCTACCTTGGAATCCCAAAAGAATTTAGGATGCAACAAGCTTCAGACAGCTAGGGTTAGGGTTTCAACAACTACACCAACCCTAATTACAACAAAAATTATTGCAGGGGCAGGAAACATAGGTAACCCAAAGAAAATGAATCTCAAATAGATTTGCAATCATCAAAATCTACAAGAACGAGACAGAGAACCAAGAAAATAGCCATAAAAACCAGTCTGTCTGGCCACCTGCGGCACAAAACCATCCCTCATAGTACAACAAAACATCCTACAGCAATCGATCATGGCACACTCGGACCACACTGAAACCATCTGAAAGTCATTTTCCACCAACCTCAGTTGTTTGATCAATAAATTTCAATCCTTTATGTCATGGAAAACCCTCTACAATTTGAATTTAAATGGTCACATTCAATCTTCCAACAGAAAATTGGCAGTCCGCATTTCAATCTCAATCAACTTTAAGTCCTGACCATTAGATCTCTCCTTTTCATGGTCTTTATGTCCTTAACTCAATTGCAAGCCTCAAGTTAACTCTTAGCGACCACCGTGACAAGGCATTTCTTATTCATGAAATAAAACCTTAACTCACCACTTAACCGTATGAACTGGCAACCAAAGGAAATTAACTCATCCCAGCTACATCTAGCGAATTGGTGACTGAAGGGAATCAGCCATTTGCAGAATACTTTATACTACTGCTAGATATTTTAGTGATTACATGAATACACACTCGTCGAATCACTAGTCAATTTAGAATACCGCTATCTTACCTTGCGAATGAGCGAACCCACTTAGAATTTGTCAGGCTGCCAACCTCCTTTATCAGGTCCACTAGACCTTAGACCCCCCACCTGGGCCCGCTTTATGCCACTTGTCACCATGTTATTTGCTACTCATTCTCGGTCATCTCTAACAGAGGACCCACATTCAGTAAGCCTTGAAATCAGACGGCGGGTGCAATATCTCATGGCTCTAACACATTCAATGAGATCTTACGCCGTTCATAGATTTTTTCCTTGTCACTGACTCCTCTGACAATGACCCCACCCTATAGTATTCCTCATCATCCTCCAACTCAGTCAATCAGAAACTAACACCTTAGCGATGAATCATCATGTGGTCCCACTGTCCTTAGCTAACCCTTAACCTTTATCCATTTGGTGAACACGTGACTAAAGAAAACCCTCACCCATTTGTGAGAACTTTGAGAGCACTGCTAAATCATTTGGCTACTACATGAACACTGTTCTCCAAATTGCTAAGTCACTAGACCTTTTGCTAAAACATCATGTGAACTAGAAAACCAAGAAAGCATTTGTTAGAACCACCAAAAAGACTAAGAAACTTACTGGGCCCGCATCAAGAAGATCAACGGGTATCTCAAAAGTACATAGACCTTTGAGATTCCATCAAATTACATGGCCACCATCAAATGAAGAATCTCTCCCTACCTTGACAACCCTCTGACACTGGATGAGATCAACGGTTGTCACATAATCTCAAGCCTCTGATAAATTTGATGAGAACTTACATCATTCATCAATTCTCTAACAATATCAGGACCCTCTAACATGCCAGATACTAGGACCCACTAATGACTACCAACATGTTAATACATGGACCAATAAATTATCACCAACTATGCATACATGTCACCTTGGACCCACTAATCCTTTACAAGAATCAATGGCTGTCACTATACCACTGCGTTAAAGGTCAAGCATGTCATCCTAGTGAAATAACGACAACCATAAGATCAAACCAAACTTTAACCTACTTGGACACCAAGAAAACTGGTCCCACTGATAGGATTCCACTTCATACTCCCACTGACCAATTAGATACCACCAAATCAGCACACTTGGCATGTGGACCCACTTGAAAATAAAGGTTAAATCATACAATAAAATCAACGGCCAATGTAAAAGTGCATAGCTCTGACATATCTCATGAGAACATATGACCACTGTTGATTGAGATGGTGTTAGAAAGCCTAGGCCCGGAGACCATGTGAACACATGACTAAAGAAAAGAAACCACCACACCAAGTCACTATCTATTAAGAGATAAGTCACTAGGAATAGGAGAATACGTGAACACTATGTTTTCCCAATCATTGGAAGAAACAGATAACTGCCAGGAAACCATGCGAACCAGCGACAAACATGCATTCGCTGAATTGCTGAACAAAAAGACTAACTGCCCGAGGATTAAATGAATAAGTGACAAGCTAGGAAAGAAATGTGCACATGCATTTTAAAAGACTTAAGTGCCCTGAAAAGGTAAAGACAAATTAGAATAGGGCCAGGGCAAAACAAAGGGTTTTTCCATGGCAACGGCTAGATTTTTGAATTTTTGCAAGGGTTTCAAAGCAAAGACCAAAATAATTGCAGAGACTTGGGAAGAATAGATGAGATCATGAAATTTTTTGTAGGTGCAAACCATTTTCTGAGGGTTTTTTGCATTGACATGAAAATGGGCTAACAGTGTGCATGGCCTATAGGGTGTCTAGGCTTTAGGGTGTGCGTTCTTTGTAAAGGATTTGAATTTACCAATCCTAAGTCTTGGATTTGCCTTGGAGATCCAACCCAAAGGCTTGGATGATTGAAATAGGCCTGAGATGTGTTTTCTAGTAAACATACAAAAAAATGACATCTTTTTTTGTGTGCTCCTCATCAAGTTTACATGGCTCAAGAACGTAAAAATCAAACAATGTGATATTGCAAATCTCTCTGTTAGCTATCTAAGCATATAATTTATTTTGAATTCTGATTATGTTAAGTTTTTCAACTCTAATTTCTTTTGTGTGTATGTCTATTTTTTGTAAAAAACCAACATGAAGTATTTTAGGGATAGATTTTGGCTCGTTCATCGAATTTTGCAATAAGTTACATTTTTAGAAACTAGACTCCATTCTACATACTTTTAAAACAAAGAAAATTTAATTTTTGATTAGTTTTAAATGATTTCTAGGGGGAGCACACAAAAATTTCATGTTTTCAGGATATGTGCACTTTGTAAATTCATCAAAAATTATGCGTTCATCAAAAAATTACCAAACAAATCTAGGATAAACTACGTGGTGTTAGCTAACTTCTCACTGGAGCAATTGAAAAAATTCAAAAAGAAAGTTAACATTTTAGTGGGAGCACACCAGACGCTATGTTATGTTTTTGGACAAAAAATAGGACCACTTTTTGTGCTCCCCCTTTTTTAGGGCCTTAATCTGCACTATTTTCAAAATAAGTTAGTAGTTTAGGAACTAGATTCAGAGTATTACAACTCTTGTTTTTGTCGCATCCTAAAATTTTGAGTATAACTATCTTCAATTTCTTGTTGAAGTTCAGAGTTTTCTGATTTCAGGAAAAAAGTGGCATCTTATACCCCCTTTTTGGTCCCCCATCTTTGTGCACTTACCCTAGACAAGAAACAAGGTTCTCAGTATCTTACTTACCAATGTATCTTTAGAAATGATACCACTAGCTCCATGGATAGCATTAACTACCTCTTTAATTCAGTTTGTGTACTATGTTATATTCTCTCCTTCCTTCATCTTCATGTCATCAAATCAGCCTCTCAAGATTTCAGCTCTAGCTCTCATCACATTCACATCACCACCATAAACTAGAGCAATTTTATCCCACATTTCCTTTGTTGTAGTGCAATCTTTGACATCCTCAAATTCAGCATCAAATAGAGCAATAGTAATCTCTATCATAGTAATATTGTGTTCATGATGGTCTCTCAACTGATCAAGAGTCAAAGGACCAATAGTTGGTTGTATGTAGTCATTGTTTAGTAAAGGTATGGCAGATTCTCCAATTCCATATATGTAAAGTCTCATCTGGCTTTTCCATGTAGCAAAATTATCTTTGTTCAGCTTCGGCACTTCCCTCTTATACATCTTGTAATCTTTCTGCTCAAGTCCTTAAAACTTTCTTCCAAGAAACCAATTTATGTTGTGATACCAATTGTTAGAATAACTAAGAGGGAGGGTGAATTAGTTAGATTAGTTATCCTATAGTCCCAAATACAAAGATGTACTCCACAAAACAATTCAACCAAATTATGTAGCTCGGTAACACAAAATATCAATCTGTTTGTTCACTTTACCGATTACAAGTAATTAAGAATCTATGATTATCGACTAAATCAACTATGTAGTATATAAAGTATGATAGAAAAAAAATCATCACAAACTACACATAACACAATGATTTAATAAAGAAACCCTATTAAGGGAAAACCCACCTGGGACCAGTAACCCAAAATAATTCACTCTTCTGAAGTGAGCTCGGTGAAGAGCCAACCCTGTTAAAGGTTACAATACACACTATTAGGTGTGACCTGGTTAGAGGGTTTATCACTAACAGTTAACTTTTGACCAACATTCACTATGGGGTCAACAAGATAACAATGTACATTCTCTGAATGACATAGGGTAGAATATAAGATGGTTAAGTCCACTCGGTTAAGAGATTTTATGGATCAATGGTTAAACTAATATAGTAATGATCTGATTCAAATACAACTCAATTGTAGATATTTAGATCTATGCAAAGCCCATAAAAATCTTCTGATCATTAATCAATTCACTTTCTCAATATTCATCAACTTACTTTTACTCGATAAATGGTTCTCTGACGCTCAGTAAACTTTATAGTCTTAGTTCTTTCACTAACCAATCTAATCAAGCATGCATGAATAAGTTCTTCATGTGAAATCTTTATAGTCTTCTTCTTCTGGCATGTTTCAATAATAAAACTTGTATCTCTTATATAGAAAAGTAAACCATTTTCATATCAGCCATCATATTTTTTTGCTTAATCTTCTTCATCCATTTTTCCTCTTAAACCTTCCTTGGTAGATGTGTCCATTTCACATTTCAATCTCATCCTTTAGATCTTTTCTAAATTTTTTTGTCATGGATCTCATAACAAACTTCATCCTTAACCTCAAAATCATACCAATATCCAGCTCATTAATTTTAGTCAATTGCTCTTAGCATTTAATGTATTCATCCATACTCGGTTGATATAGAAATGTGTCGGTGATAACTAGTTGAACTAGCTCAATTAATACTGTCAGTCAGTATACACTGCATTGGCTCGGTGTATATAGAAATCTTCAATTACCGACCACATTTACTTGCTCAATTTCAAATCTATTCTTCATAATAGATTAATGTAACATGCTCAAGTCAACAATATAAATCCATAGAATCATCAATAAGTTACCCAATGTTTTCCTTATCCTTATCTTTCATATCCATCAATTCCTCATGTAAATATCTCAGTTCTTCATCTTTTCTTCCTTCAAAAGATGTTTAGATGTTTGTAACTAAGATGATAAGTACTATCAAGAATAGTTGACATAAATGACAACATATTGATTAATTTAATCATTTTACATATCATTTTAGTAGCTCGATGATCTCTAATCATTGTTTCTTACGTTCATTCAGATATTCAATCAGTTGTAGTTTATCACACCCTAGCAGCTTCAAGTGACAAAAACAAGGGGGAAATGAAATGACTTAAAGGGGAATGACATGAGTAACACAAGGATAAAATAGAAAAATAGGTGACGATACAATGAGGAATGTATATATAGTGAACAACATAGAAAGGTATGACATACTATTTTGTGATGAATATATATATTCAATGTATGTCAAAGAGTCATGTATATATAGTGTAGAATCTTTTAAAGAAGACCAAGTCAAAGTCTTAGGAGGAGTACTCAAACTAATAAGTACTATTTTGTAATGTAAAAGTCATGACAAAGTATTTTTCCACTAATGTCAAAGGGGGAGATTGTTGATCCATAAGTTTTGGCATTGTCTATTAGTGTCTAGAATTTAGTCATTTTTTAGGTAGTGTTGGTCAGTTATCACTGCAACCGAGATATCTTGTAAAGGTTGAGTTATGTTTAGACTTGTATTATGTATAGCTACTGAGTAGTAGTTACTACCAAGCAATTCAGTGGTCACTGAGTACTTCAGTATTCACCAAGCAGTTTATGCCGATTTGTATAGAAGAGTCAGTGACGAGCACCAATACTGAAGGACAGTAATTGTCGAGCATCAAAGACTTCATAAGCCAAGCAAGCCAATTTTGACATATGTGTTTGTAATGGAACAAACACCTAGGTAAACCATTTTGGCCAAATTCTATGCATGATTTAAGGACTTTTGAGTTAATCAAGGAGATGATTACATTTTGTAATTATTATTTTTCATCCCTATGTAAGCCATGTGACCTATCAGAAAAAGGGAATTCTTAAGCAACATAAGTAGAGAATCTAGATCATTGATCTTGATCTAGGAAGTTGATGAGATGTTTATATAAGATGAGATGTAAACCATAATACTATGTATGTATGTATGCAAGGAAGAAGATCTCATGTATGCAAAACAAAGAACTTTTTTGATAATCAAATCAAGAGATCAGGAAGAGTAACTAAGAAAAGAAGTGAAGGACATAACATAGCTACATTTGATTTTGAAATCATATAAGTATTGGAAAGAGGAGATCTGCAATCATAATTTTTAGTGCAAACTGAAGGATTAGGTACTGATACATTTTAATAGGTGAATCAAGGTAAATCTCTTAACAAATTAGTCCTAACAGGCTTTCATAAATCTCTTAACCGAGTGCTTACTTATTTGTAATTTTCAAATTGTTTAATCAAGGTAGATTGTATAAGTCTGTAAGATCTTAACAGGGTAGACCCCTCATAGGGTAGATCATCAGAAGTGATCAAACATTGTATCCCTAACATGAAAAATTTATACTGCGGTAGTGAATATTTGTGGGTGCCATCCCCACCCTAATTTTACCTTTCAATAGTTTCTGGGTAACCAAAATTTATGTGTTATGTGTTGCATTTGATGGATGAAATTAGAATGTTAGATTTATTTCAGTATTAAAATTCATGTTTATCTTATGCATGTGGAATTTTGTTAAAAGAAGTGAATGATTGAAGTTACCTGATTCACCCCCCCTCTCTCAGTATCTCACTTCTCATATTATATTTCTAACAGGTTATATCCTGAGAATCGATCCATCAATGAATACATCTCATATCCTATCATGAGATCTACAATCATATCTATGTTTGGGAGTGATAAATTATCTTTTGGACAAGCCTTATTTAAGTCCTTGAAATATGTGCAAACTCTTATGGATTTATCTTCTTTGGTGACAAGAACTATGTTTGATATCCACTATGCATATTCAATAGCTCTTATGAACCTAGCTTTCAATAATTTTTCTAGTTCTACTTTGACTAGCAATGCCACATGTGGATTCATTTTTCTTAATTTTTGTTTAACAGGCTTCACCTCAAGAGAAATAGATAGATGGTGCATTATCAAGTCTGTATCTAGCCCAGGCATATCTAAATAGGACCAAGCAAAATTGACCTTCTTTTCTTTAAAGAAATTGATGAACTCTAGCTTTTCTTCTTTTGTCATAGATTGAGCAATATGAATCAATTGTGGAGCTTTTATTGTCCCAAGATTGATAGGTTGTGTTGGTTCTATCAATACCAAATTTCTCTCTTGAAAATGATCTGGAAGAATTTCAAGATTCTCATCTTTTGGTGTCTCTAATAGGTTTTCACCATCAGACACATCTTTTTCTTTTACTCTTTTTGAATCTGATACTGCCACCACATAGTTTCCACCATCAGATTTTTTTTTCTTTTTTTTCAATTTTAGAATGAGAAACTTGATATCCCCCTCACTCATGTTTATGCTCATTGCACTGATGGAAGAGGTAAAAGGTTCACAAGCATTTAGATAACAGGATAGAGTATAGTCATTTTCAAAGGATAATAGGCTTATGGATATAGGTTCATTCCAGTCTATAAGCATATTTATATGTACATCATGGCATCAGAGAGTATATCCCATTAATATTCATGTGAGTGAACTTGACTATTATCTAAAACTCTTAAGAAGTGGGCAATAGTCATTGGTACTCCATCTTATGTATCAGCATGGTTCTCTTCTTCTTGAATATTCTTTCTTTCTTTCGAAGGTGCTTGTGAAGATGTTATGTTTGGTTCTTCATCAAAGTGATGCATGTTAAGGATATGAGTGATAGTAACCAATTGCTCCCAACTAAGATGTTTTTTTTGTGGTTCCCCTTCAAGTTCTTCTACTTACTCTTCCTCTAATTCTTGTTCAAGTCCAAGATTAGTGCTAAGTTCTAACAGTGGAGCTCCTTGTAAGAGTAGTAACCTTTCATAAGAAATGGGTTGTCCTTCTACTTCTTATTCATTATCTAAGTCTCCTTATTTGTCAAACACTGGACCATCTTTTTCTATGGGATGAGATGTCATTTCCTTGAAGCCTACTCCAGTTTTATCCCTAGGGTTTCTAAAATCCATATGTATTGGTTCCATGAGTCCTTTCTTGTTTTGGCCCAATGGTCCCTTGCCTTTTTAACCCATCATCAAAAAACATGGGGCTGGACTGTTAAAAGGTTTGACATGCCTCCTCTTCACTGATTATACTAGATTATATTTTCAATTTCATCATAGTTTTATTTTTAGTTACTTCATATTTCACTTAAGTTTTATAACCCTCTTGTCTTATACTAGGTCTAACATAGATCAATGCCTATATCCATGTTAGTTATCTCTAACAAAGAACTAAAAGAGTTAATTATACATATAGAGACAATAAATAATAATAATAATTCTATATTGTCTGAGTACTGTCTAAGAGAACATCCAAGTTAAAATGCCCACATAAAATAGAGCTTTATTTTATCATATAAAGAAGAATATAATATATTGCAGCCTCCCACATAATACCACAAAAAAAAAACTCAAAATATAAAATAAGGGACTGTGGGAATTTGACGTAAACAAATGCCAGTCGAGAGAGTCTTCAGTATGTTAGATAGTAATATGCCTTCTTGTGGAAATGGCTATTTATCCATTAGGATGCATAATGACACCAATGGTTGGATGTTACGTAACTAAATTTTTTACTTCTTATGGATGAGGACTACTACTATTCATTTAAAACAATGACACACTAGTATGGTTAACAAGCTTTAAATGGTCTTCATCGAATAATTTATGCATTTTTCATAGTAAGCATCTTGTAGGTTGATGATGCAAGAGAATCCTACCTTTCCAAGTCAGAGTAAGAGTGTCACAACAAGGAATGGAGTGTCATGTGGATCTTTTGACCAATCAACTCCCATTTTGAAATAGTTTTCAAGTTTAATGTAGTGGAAGTGGTGCACTGATGGTATAAGAATCAATTGAGATGACAAAAAGAGTTTCTTATTGTGGCTTTATAATGTATGCTTGATGATGTCTTGTAGGTAGATATGAGATAATTCATAAGGATCCAACATTTATTTTTAGAGATATTAACATAGAGAAATCAATATTCTCCCATGCTCATATTAACCATACAAGACTCATCCCAAGAAGTACAAAAATATTAGTAGTAGTTGAGCCCAGAAGAAAAAGTTTCTATTAAACTCAATCAATCAGAAAGATACATGTAATTCCATTATTTTAAACAATGGGTCAGTTGGCCTGATCTAAACATAGGATCAGAATGCACTAATATATTTTTGGTAACATCATACAAAATCTTTAGGCATAAAATATGCAAGGAAGGATATGTTAGGATTAGGTAATACTGAGAGGGGGGGTGAATCAGTATTACAAAACTTTGATTTCAACTTCAAACAATTATAAATAATCCAAAGTAATGTAGAAACAAAAAGAACATATAAGCATAACACATTACTCATGACACCATGATTTGTTCTCAAGGAAACCCTAACCAAGGGAAAACCCCGATGGGGATGGTACCCATAAATATGCACTAAAGTATAATGTCCCTATTAGGAGCCGATTGTTACATAGTACATTTCCTTGTTAGAAGAATATAAAACCCTATTAGGGGTATAGAAAATGTCTGGTTAAAGGTGGTGAGCACACTTCTCTTATAATCAATACTTGTGTCAATATATTTCTCAAAAGGGGAACAATACAAGCACTTGTCTTGCTTAGATAGTTCTAATTATAGCACGGCCTCTTAATGATCTTGCATCTTATCTTTGCTCTTATATTCACAAACTTACTCCATTATCATAATCATACCATACTTTTGTATCATCTTAAAATGGAAGCACTTCCATGATAAGAGCATTTAGCCCTTTGAGTAAGTGGTATGGGGTCATTTTAAGTGCCTTGATCAGGTTTTTGCATGTATTTGTCTTTCTCCCCGCTTTCCACTTCTTTTTTTCTTTGTTCTAGGTAAAATTAGGGTTAGGATCCTAAGGATTCTCCTTAATTTCCCTCTCCCATAGCTCTATTTTCTAGGTAGGACTTAGAAATAGGTCCTCCTGGCCTTCATCACAATCATCATAGGATTTTATGCCTATCCCTAGCATTCTATCCCATTCTGATATCATTTCTAGGTCTTTGGGCATCCCCGGGACCTCCTGAATGATTTTGGCTGGATCTGGACCCACAGGGTCAGAATCAAGGTTAATCCTAACTAGGTCAGTCCCAAGCTTGATTTTTCCCCCCTCTTTCAAATTTCCAAATTCCTTGATTTTTGAGTATCAGGTTTCGGGGATATTTGTTTTCCCACCTCTAGGTTGGCTATTTCAGGTTTTGAAATGGTAAATCCTCTAATTTCATTTAATCTAGGTATATTTTCTAAAGTTTAGGACCTAATTGGGATTTAATTCTCCAAGGTGGCCCCTCTAGAGGATTGTGCCCTAGTTCACTATAAAAGGAGGCCTTCCTCTCTCATTTTCACATCTCATCTCACAATCTCTCAAGCTCTCAAGTGAAAGCAAGAATTCAAGCATTCAAGCAAGTCTTCAAGGATTCAACTGTTCAACCATTCATCCATCAAGGAGATCCATTGTTAGCCATTGAAGGATTCAATCTCTTTGGAGCCCCCTTGAAGATCCATCCTTCCACATTCATCTAAGCCTCCTCATATGCAAAGATCAATTCAAGATTGGTGTTGAAGATCAAATGACATTGATTGGAGACATCCTACATTCATTCTACATCCATTGAAGCATTCCTACTTGTGGATTTGAGGATTCGAATCCTCTACAAGGACTCAACATAAGCAAGGTGATTTGTTCCAATTACTTTGTTTATGCACACTACATTTCAATTCAATTTCAAGGTTAATTCCTAAATTGGGGTTTGACCAAGGAAAACCCCCCATTTTCTTGTAGGTATAGGTGCAAGATTTTGGATCTAAGAGTGGATTTGGATGCCATTTTCAGTGAACTTCTAAGATCTACAAACAAAGTCAGAATTGACCTTTCAATAAAGAATCTAGCCTTTGACCTTTTATGAGGGTCAAAGTCGACCTGATCTCATCTTGGAAAAAGATTTCTAAGTTTTCTCCATCTCAGCATTTCCAGCCTAAAATAGGTTGCAGATTTGCTTGAAAGTACACACAGACATCAAAATTTGGCATTTTCTAGATTTTCCCTAATTTGAGGTTAGTACTTGCATTTCAATTATTTCAAATTCTAAACACTTCAACTCTACCATAGGGAAATATAGGGCTTTTCTCTCTCTTTCATATTCTCCATAGATTGATTCAATTATGCAAAACCTTTTGGTTGATCAAATTGGATCTCTCCTTTGGGAATTTGGATTTAGGAGTGGATCTAATAGTTCCCCCATACATTACGCATACATACACATTTCAATAGTGGTGATTCCATTTTACCACTATTCATTTTGGTGAACCCGATGAGCTTACTCTCTTTCTTCTTGGTGTTAGATTTCCTTTTATCTTGTTAGTATTAGAATTTTCCTTTGTGATACATCTTGCATGCTAATTAGATTTCAAAAATACACAAATATTCATGCTTTATGTCTTCTTAGTGTAGTTCATTTTCTTTAAATTGGTTTATGAGATTTACTACCACTAGTCCTACTTATAACATTTTGGTTAGAAGAAGTCGTAGACTCATGGGTGACTTTGATCCTGAATCTTCCTCTCCTTTCCTTAGGATCCTAGATGATAATTTGATTCTTCATGATTCCAATCCTACTATGGAGCAAAACTCTTCTCACTCATTTCATGATGAGGATGATGCTTTAAGAGTTCCTCCTGAACAAGTCCAAAAAATTTCCACTAAACTTGATAAAATGGGTAATTAGCTTATTCAAGAGAACCATAATGAAGATTACATTCAAGCTATAGAGGCTCTTAAGAAAGTTCTCTATGATAGTGATCAAGGTGTTAACCTTTTGCATGGTATTACTCACCTTGTGCATTCAAATGTTAAACCTTTAGCTCAAGAAGCTCAAGATTTAGGGTTGATTCCTCCTATCACTAGTGTTGAACCTCCTTCTAATCCTTTACCTAGTATTCCTACCTATACTCCTTTGTTGGTGACTGTGATGAGTCCCTCTACTCCTATGAGTGTTCCTCTTTTGTCCCTTCCTACATCACAACCTTCATATCAAAATGTTCCTTTTACTTATTCCAATCCACTTCCAACTGTAGTTCCTAGTGTTCCTCCAATTGTGCCTTCTATTCCTGCAACTTCTTACACTTTACCTAGTGTGTCTAATGTTGCTACTCCTCCTATTTCCTCTAATGATTCAACAATCATCAATTTGGCTCAAACTATGTCATCCTTACAACAACAACTTTCTTCTTTAACTCAAAACAAGTTTAGTATTCCTACATGTGACATGGGAAGTCCCTTGTCCTGAGACATTATTCATACTCCTGTTCCTCAGCAAGGTGAGATGCCTCATCTTGAGAATTATAATGGAAAAGGAGATCATGTTCATCATGTTAAAACATTCCAAATCCTTTGTAGTGATTATGCTCATGACCATAGGATTTTAGCCAAACTATTTGCTAGAACCTTCTGTGACAAGGCCTTACAATGGTATTGTTCCTTGCCTCTAATGCCTTTCTTCAACAATTTCAAAACAACATTGGTTTGCAAGTGTCTTTGACTGATTTGATGCATTGTAAACAAAGTTCTAAAGAGAAATTGACTGAATTTATTGGTATATTTAAGCATTTGCATGCTTAGATTTCCTATCATGTTCCTGATATTGATATTCAATGTATGTTTATTTCAAATTTGCAAAAGGATATTAGAGATAAGATTTTGCTTACTGAATTTACCTCTTTTCAACAACTTTGTGTAGTGCTTCATCATTATCAATTACAAGTGAGTCATTTTGAGAGCAACACTCTAATGGCTCTTGTTCTAGTTGATAAGAGTGATGTTGCTCCTAATCCAAACAAATTTCAAAAATTCAACAACTATGTCAAGATAAACAAATAAATGAATGTAGTTGCTGATCAAGTTGCTATTGCATCTCACAATGCCACTTCTACATCCATTTCTTTTCAATTAAATCATACATTTACTCCTCTTTCTAAATCTTTACATGCTATTATGAATAGGTTGTTAACTACTAATATGATTACTTTACCTCTTATTCATCCTCTTTTACATGTTACGATTGCCTCTAAATCTTTTGATCAAAATGATTTTTGTCAATATCATCATCAGAATGGTCATGATACTAAGAAGTGTTATTCTTTAAAATATAAGGTTCAAGACTTAATTTATTCTAAGGCTTTATCTGTTGATAATCTTGATGGTAGTGGGAACAAATTTGTCTTCCCTCCTAATCAAAACCTTCAAATCTATACGAATCCTTTACCTATGCATGATACTAATACTATTTCTCAGCCATCTACTATGGAAATTTTGTATGATTCAAAGATGGATGATCTCAATCATGTTGTTAATTAAGTGGAGCATGTTGGTCAATCTATATCTCCAGCTCAACCTCAACCTCCACCTCAACTTTAGATTCAACCTCAAGTTCAATCTCAACCTCGACCAAAACCTAAATCTAAACTGAAAACTCAACCTAAACCTCAAAAAAAACCTAAGAATAAAAGACCTTAGGAAATTTTGATTAGCTTTAATGACTCTAAGACTATTAAGGCTCCTGACAGTCCCCTTTACATTGCTGCTCGGGTTTCTCAGATACCTACTCATGGTTGTCTTATTGATCCTACATCCTTAGTCAATGTTATTACTGAAGAAAATCTTTTTATGAAAACCTTACAAAGTGATTCTTATGATACATCAGATGTGTGGATTCAAAATTGTAATGGTTTTCTTTATCCATCATTTGGTTCTTTTAATTTATTGGTTGAACTTTGTGGAAAAATTGTGAACACTACCTTTGTTGTGGTTCCTACTTCTGATCAATTTCAAGTTAAGCTAGGTTTTCCTTGGTTGAATGCCATACATGTTGTTTCTTCACCTATCCATAAGTGTCTTAAATTCATTGATGATGAAGAAGTGAAGATGATTAATCATAGTTTATATCAACCTTCTCGGCCTAGAGATTATGCTGCTCTTGATTTCTTTTGGCCTTCATTACCTAATTCATGTCCTCCTCGACCTGATAATCTTTTTCGATCATATCAAGCCTATTAACATCGTAAGATTATTGAATTAAGCATACCTTCTATGGATCTTAATTGTGGTCTTTTACCTACACCTTCTATACCTCCTTTAACTATGACTGCTAGTTTTGTTAATCAAGTTCCTTCTATCAAACCTATCAAAGATCCTATGATTGTTTCTCCTATTGTTGATAAATCTTCCTAAAGAACCTATGAAGGGTCCTATGATTATTTCTCTAAGTTCTCATAGGACCACATAAGTCAGTATGAACCAACTCCAAAATAGCTTTAGATGAATAGGTCTTTCTCTTGAAACTAAATTTTGACATTTTTCCCATTTGACATTGTTTGCACATGATATGGTCAAGTTTAGATAAGCTCGGTAAGCCTCTAAATTTTGTTTTTGTACTGATATTAACCATGTTGTCAAAATTCACATGACTCAACCTTTTGTACCACAACTACATATCTTTAGTTCTAGCCATTAAACAAGAAGTGTCAGCGTTGTCAAGATAGAACAGATTACATTTTGATTGTTCACCAGTATCGACCAACTTTCCATTCTCATCATAGATTTTCACCTTTCTATTTTCAAATGCAACTTGGTGACCTAAATTATTTAGTTGTGCTATAGTCAAAAAATTATAGTTAAGTCCCTTCACCCAATATGCATTCTCACATCTAATCTTATTGTTCAAACAAGATAGATCCTTTTCCTTTTACTATATAAGGTGTATCATTTCCCACTTTAACAGATCCTCCATTATAATGTTTAAGGTATTCAAATTTTTCTTCATCACCAGTCATATGATGAGTAAATCCACTATCAATAATCTACGTATCATTTATTCTAACTTTAGAAATAAGTGTTGTTTCTACATACCTTTCTTCTTCTTCTAAATCTTCTTTCAAAGCTATGAATACCACTTCAATGTATCCATCAGTGTTGGTGTTGATGTCATCATCATCTTCAACAAGGTAACATGTTTTCTTTCCTTTGTCTTTGTAGTCTCGATTACTTCTTCTATCATACTGTTAATTACCTCTCGTATCTCGGTTATCTCTTCTATCAAACTTTCTTTCACCAAATGGTTCATTTTCTTTGTCATCATCTTTTATGTTAGGACACCTAGCTGCAATATGACCAATCTCTTTATAGTTAAAACATACCAAAGGTAATTTCCCTTTGTATCTATCAGGAATGGGAACACTAAGAGGGGGGGTGAATCAATGTTTTACAATATTTATTTATGAAACTTGAAACTTAACTCAATAACTTAATTGATGAACTGAATATTAAAGCATGTAAAGTAAACAACCATAACACATAACACCATATATGATTATGGGAAACCTTGGCCAAAGGAAAAACCCCAGTGGGAATTAATACCCACTAATAATTGTGCTTGTGTATTATGAACCTGTTAATGTTCCTTTGCCCTGTTAGGAGAAGTCATTACAATGCATTAGTACAATGACCTTGTCAAGGGTCAAACCCTGTTAGGAGTCTTGAAGTAACAAACCCTGTTAGGGGTGGAAGGCTCACTGCTAAAGATCACTTCTCAATAAGGAAGGCTACAACCTCCTGGATATCAGATATTCATAATATCTGCAAAGGTGAACTACTGCTATGACACTGCTTGTCTGATCTATTCCTTTTGTGCATTGATGCTTTAACCTCTTGTAAAGATCTATAACTTCTTAATACCCTTCACATACTTCTACTTCTTCTATTTCATCTTTACTAACAATCTCATGCTCAAATACAAAAGTGCATGTCTTATTTATAGGTGCAAACAAAACTATTCACTAGGTCGGCCTATAACCTATTACATACAATGCTTCCAAATGAATTGTCTCAAGCATGTTTACATACATTGATATTATCATGTTTACAACACATTTACAATAGGTGCATAGCCTTTACAAAATAAAATAATTAATGTTAATCAAAATCTTTCCTGTCGGCTGCATGCTTTGTTCTGATCTGCCACTCACTGACTTCACTTTAAGTCATTGTATCTTCTTCATACTAACTCATCTGAACATGCATTCTTAACCATAGCTTACTAACATATCAAAAATCTTATCTTCAAGGGTGCATGCCAAAACTTGATCATACACATGTGCGATGATGCTTTGTTCATCAGGTACTTAACTGATTGTTATGTCTTCCATACTTAGCCAAATTGTGATCTTCTAAGTAAGTACAGTGACACCAAAAATCCATATGACTTTTTTTCCATAATGAAAACACTAATCTAAGTCATATACATTAGTATAGTCAACTTTCCAACAATCTACCCCTTTTTCATTAATGGCAACAAAGGAATATGGTGAAGTTGCTAAGCTACATCTTTACAAAAAACTTTCTAACATATATCCTTATCTTTTATGTACATCATATACTCTATCCTATATATCCCTTCTATATACTCTACTCCCCTTTATATCATATACACTACTCCATATTTCTCTACTCCCCCTTTGACATTAATGACAAAGGTGCTCAAAGATGAAACTTCAAGTACTTACACAATGAGTACATCCAGGTATGCAATCTTAAGGTTTTGGATCTCTTGCTTCCAAAATGCCTTGAGTGCATCTACTATCTAGAGTTGGGCGCATAATGCATAAGTTAACTTCTCCATCTTTTCTGATCTGGGCTAGGACCTTGATCATATGTCACAATAGTGGCATCTATCTCCTTGGTATTCTGATTCAACACATCTAGGAAGGGTGCAAGTGCATTCCTTAACTGAGTTTGCCTAGCCCTTATCTTAGCCATTTCTTTTTCTGCCTTCTCAATTTTGTCTAACTATCCTTGATAGACATTATTGTGTTTACATCTTGTGAGGGATCTAGCACTAAATTTATCATAGTTTCCATCAAAGTTTTAGCTTCCTGAATCTTCTTTGAAAGGTCTGATGTAAGTTTATCTTTATTCATACAATCAGCTATTATCTTTCTTCCTTTAGCTACTAAATCTTTCAGCAAAGCTTGACCAACTTTTAGAGAACTAAGGTCAAGTGTGAAGTTACCTATCAATTCACTTAGCCTCTTCTTAATATATTTCTCTTATGCAACTTTAGATGTTGATTCTTCAAGACTAGATAAATTTGCTTTAAAGCTCTATAGGATGATGCTTACATCATCCACTGAATGAACTTTTATTAATTTCTTCTCCTTGGGTAGTAGGATATTTAGTATGCTTACTAATTCAACAAATAATGGATTCATCGTTACTTGTTTCTCCTTCACTTTGTCCATTGCTAACACACTAATCTTTATTAAGTCTTCTTCTCCCCAAGAGTCTAAACTAGTTGTATCAAGGGTCAAATTTGACAACAATGAGACTAATTTCCTAGGTGTAAGAAGTGAGCTTTGATTTACTTCCATGACGTCAGTCTTTACATTCACTAGGATTTCCATAGAAGGTTCTTCTTTATGTTCCTCTTCCTTCTCACTTTCATGTCTTGTCAAGTCTTCAACTTCCTTTTCTTCTTCATGTCCAGTTACATCGTCAATTTGGACTTGTTCTTGTTGCATAGGTGTCTCATCACCACATAGTATCTTAGCCTCTTCTATGCTCACAAATGCTTCCTCAAACTTATCTATGTCTTTATCTATTTTCACCATTGATATTTCAACATTATCAATCATGATATTGTTATCTTTTGTTTCAAGCATGGGTGTATACTTCATTTCTTCAGTAGGCACTATCACTGAGGGCATGGAATCCTATGGACCTATCATCAATGCATTGGGAATCTTAGCTTCTTTTACTTTCTCAATGGGGACTTGGGTTGTAGGTGTAGTGGGGGGATACATGTGTCTATCCAAGAAAACCTTCACAAATGCTTTTTTAGTCTACTTCGCTACCAAATCATAATCCTTGTTCATAATTTGTAGAGTTCTTAGTTTAGTTCTTAGGTGTGGCTTCACCAAATCCAATAACAATGATCTATCTTCAAAAGAACAAACTGGGAGGCTTTCATCCAATATCTTTTCTCTTATCCTAAGATCTTCTTCTATAGCTTGTCTCTTCAAAAAATCTAAAATATTCCATACATTATCTGGTATAACTGTCTTAAGTTCTAGAACTATTTTCTTGAACTTAATCATGTGCTTGATTATCATACCATGGATCTCTGATTTATCTATCTCACTATATTTATCTTATAACTTTCCTATTTTATCAATTCTTCCTTCATCTACAACTCTTGTTCTCAATACTTCAAGATTCAGTTTGAATCCTACCTTAGGAGGTGCTTGAGATTTTCTTCCTTGGCTTCTTATGGATCTTGAATATGGATGGCTTATATAAATCTACTTCTTCCTTTTAGGCATCTTGCTAGGCTTAGGAGATGTAGTGGGATCTAGATCAATAGTAGGTGTGGGCACAGGAGTGTTTTCTTCCATCTTTATCTTCTTCTCCTTAGGATCATCAGTCTTCTCTATTTTCACTTATGAAGAGGGTGTGCTCTCAAGTTTCATTGCAATCTTGGCTTCCCTTTCCCTATCTAGGTCTTCTTGTATGACACCATGGATTTTCAGTATGTCAGAGGGATCTTTGATGCTTTTCTCTTTGTAGCTGCACTGTACAAGAATGAATCTACTTGTCTTGTTTTCTCCTCATAGGTACCCCATCTAGGCTCATTAGGATCTTTTGGTGTAGATAAGAGAACTTTTTCATAAGCTTCTAGAATGCATTCCTCCACTTCATAACCAAGTGGATGAATCCACTTAGCTCTAGGCTCTATAGCTTCCATGCATGTGACGTCTATCTCTACCATGAAACAAATGTTGTCTTTATACTTCTCCACAATACTCTCAAGTATCCTATACCTTCTCTTCAGCTTAATTCTGAATGTCTTGATTTCTAATTCCATGTAATCTTTCAAGGTGCTCTTAGATGATGCCTTGAATTAAATTTGTGGCATTGTAGGTAAACTCTTATTAAGATACAAATCAGAGACTTTACCGACTATATGAAAGTGCATATATATGATAAGTGACCCAAACCTCAATATCTTACTCTTGTCATGCTTAATAGCCCTTAATTTATCCATCAACTATGTGCACAATATCTCACACAAGATGAACTCTTCATTTTCCTTCACTATTTTGATAGCTACCAAAATAGTAGCTGTGGACACACTATTTACTCTGTTTGCATGCTAGAACTTATAACCAAGTATCATCGCCATAAGCTTGATATCCTTTTCCTCAATTGGCTCTATGGTCATGTCATTCTTATCACTCTGGGACTTACAAACCTGCTCCACTAGTTTCTTGACATCCTTTCCAGTAGGAAGAATGGTGCCTATCTTAGGAAGTCTAGTCATCTCATGAATGAGGTCAGCAGTTATCTAGACAGGGACTTCTCCAACCCCAAACAAGTCATCATGTATTCTGCTAAGCAATATCTCAATCCATTCAGATTCATAGAACTCATATGTAGTCACATACTCAATGATAGGGTTTTTTTCTAGGTGCACGAACTCATCCATGAATGTCATGTCTTGTTTCATCATTGACTCTAAGTGCAACCTTATTCTATCCAATCCTACTAGTTCCTTCTTGCAGTCAATATATGCATGTATGTCTTCTACGTGCATCACTCCCATAGGAGTTCTAGAAAATGCCCCTTCAAGGTCATCTAAGACTGACTTGAAAGGATTCTTCTTAAATGTGTACCTCTTCCTTTCAGTAACATCAAAAACAACTAGAGTGGCCATTTCATACTTGATCAATCGCACAAATAAGTTTCTAAAGGGTTTCTGAACTATCATGACTGAACAAGGGTTTCATAATAAACTTAACTTCCTTTCATTGATGAGATCAACTACAATCCTTCAACTTAACTACTTGATTTCCTATGCTCTCCAAAGGCTTGAACTTGAATGAAAATTTGAGGATAATAGATCTCCAAAGGTTAATAAATCAACTTTCTACAATTAATGTTTGTCGCATAAACATGGAATGCAATAGAGAAATCTGATCTTTGTTTCTTCTATCAATTAGGTAGTGTGCTCTTGCATACTACATCAAATAGTATCCAAACTGCTATAACCAAAGGCACATACTTTGAGGGTGATTATACCAGTCGCGCAAGGGTCTAGAGCTAATCTAGCTCCCCCTATGACCATGAGGGTCACTCATCTAGAAGTAGAGGGTGTGTCCATTACAAATGCATCCTATACATATTCATCAACATTATCCTTCTTTACTTCCATCCAATCATGTGTGCATCTTGTATAGCTTTCACAAACTTGACTTCTCTAGATTCATCCAAAATTGATCCTTAAGACTTATTAGGTCTTTCTTGTCCTTGCACTCGTGATCTGCAAAACATTGAGATGTGTCTAGCCTTGTTACAAGTGTGACAAATAACTGGAGGCCTTATATTCCTTGGTGCATTGATGTGAGTTACCATATTGCACTATCTAGTTGTATGACCGTTATAACTTCATATTTGACATGTAATGTGTTGGTGTTCAAAATGGACACTTATGCTCTTAGGCTACCAATATACCCTCAAGTTGATTTTAAGATTGGTTAGCTCCAAAATGTATAAGGATCTTAGGGTAACTGGACCAACTATAGGGACAAGACTGCCCTCTTCACTTCTAGCTCTGCAAAACCAAGGCGGGTGCACCCAACCCAGTGAAAACTATACTTTACACACCAAAGACTAGGTCCAAACAACAGATTGATAGTAAGAAAGTACTAAATGCTAACCTCACATTCATTGACTCTCCATTACTATATGGTGACAAAACCACACAACCAAAGACTTCAAGCTTGAAAAGGTTATTGATTTTTAAGATTTTGGAATGTAATAACCTCAATCAATGTATGTTAACAAGAGAGATGATCATTTAAGCTAATGCTTCATCCATTGCGCAAGAGTTCTTAGACACAAAGACACAAAAATTTGAGGATATCAAAGAATTCATAGCCATAAATACATTTATCCTAATCTTTACTACTTACAAGACATCCTTACATAGACAAGGGCAAACCCATATCCCACCCAGAGCATATTTTAATCCAATCCTAGATCAGAACTCAAGAGTGAAGATACATACATAAAAATAATATGTAATGAGCTAGAAAACTCAAAGCTTACTTGACTTGACACAAAGGAGAGATAAGAAGTAGATATTTGTATTAAGTATGATGAATTCCTTCTATGTATACAATGAATCACCAGACCCTACTACAAAATTATAGCTTAGACCTGCAACTTTCTTCTTTCATTAACAAACACTAAATCAAAAAACTATTACAAAACCTTGGGACCAGAAACTAGGGACCATTTTTGAACTTCAAAACTGGAACCCCTACAAAATCAACAATTCAACATTAAATACCACTGGTATCTTGGAATCCTACACAAGTTAGGATGCCACAAGCTATAGATAACCAGGGTAAGGGTTAGGGTTTCCACCCACCAAGCAATTCAAATGGATCAAAAATTAATACATTGGAGGGAAAACCAAGAAACCTTGAGCAATCAGATCTAAATTTAATCTTTACTTATGGTAAATCTTCTAGAAATGTACTAAAGATCATGAAACTTCCTGCAAATTTATCTAATTTGACCCCTGCAACATGCTTTGAGCAAGTAAACCCACTCCCCCTGGTACAAAACTCTCCTACAAGTAATCATAGACTCACTAGACCACACCATAACAACTGCAAATCATTTCTATTAAGTTTGGTCGTTGAAACATTCAATTTTGGTCCTTTCTATCCCTGGAAAACATTCAAATTTTCAAATCTATAGAGAATGGCTACTTTATGGTGCTTACTGATGTATCAATAGCCCATATTCAAATTTGATCTTGGTTTATATCATGACCATTAGATGCATTTCCCTTTTCCTAGGTTATGTTCTTTACTATATAATAATCTGGCAAATACACAACCGAAAAACCTTCGCCCATTCGCGAGAACTTTAAGAGCACCACTAAATCATTTAGCTATTACGTGAACACTGTTCACCAAATTGATAATTCCTTAGACCCTTAGCCAAAACATCATGCGAACCAATGAACAAAGAAAACATTTGTTAGAACCACCAAAAAGATTGAGAAAATTTACTGGGCCCGCATAGAAGATCAATGGTTGTCTCAAAAGCACATAGATCTCCAAGATTCCATCAGATTATAAGACAACCGCCGAATGAATAATCTTACCCTTCTCTAACAACCTTCTGACACTGAAAGAGATCAATGGTTGTCTTAAGTTTGCATGTGTCAAAAAAAACCCATCAGATTACATGTCGACCGTCGATGCTCTGCAAGTGTCAGAACCCACTAGGCCTCAAAAAACCTGGCCCCACTAACAAAATCCAATTCATCACCACATGGATGAATGAAAAGTAGACAACCTAGCACACTATGGCACATAAAAACCATCTAGCAATTAGACCCACCTTTATACTATCACCTAAGAATAAAGTAACATCGACAGCTGACGTAAGATCTCAAAGCTCTGACACATCTCTTGAGATCATATGCCTGTCGTTGATGTTACTGACAATGTCAGGACCCTCTAAGTCTCAAAAAATTAGGTCCCACTGACAACTACCAACATGTTAATACATGGACCAATCACACACCACCATTTGTGCATATGTGTCACCTTGGACCCATAGTCTGAAGTGCTTAGCATAAAGGAAGATCAACGGATGTCGCAACATCACATAGCTCTGACAAATCCTTTGCGCTTTAACGACCACCATCGGATTAAAAAGTTGTCAGAGAGATTGGGCCTGGGAAATATCAAGCTGAAACATAGGAAATATTAAGGCACTGACTTAGGAAAAATTAAAGTACCGCTGGGCTCCAAACTTAGGAAAAATTAACCTGGGAGACTTAGGCAAATCGATAAATATTAAAAGGGACCCAAAAACCTTTAGTCGCAAGATTGCATAACATGAAAAAGGTTCACGTGATCATGCAAAAAAGGGTTAACAATTTTAGCACATGTGTTATAGGACTTTAAGTGGCCTAAATAAAGTAACATGAAATTAGAACAAGGCCAGGGCATTTTTAGGGCTTTTCACTATAGTGGCTAGTTTTTCAAAATTTTCACCTAGGGTTTAAACCAGAGACAAGGAAAAAGGATGCAGGGGCCAAGAAAAAGGGGATGCAGCCATGAAAGAATTCACTAATGCTAACATAATGTTCTAAGGACTTCTAACATTCTATTGTAGATGATTTCTCTAATTGTGTTGATTCTGATTTCTTTGAATTGATCTAAAATTCATAGCTCTATGAGCAAATTTATTTCATGAATAAGAATAACCATTGAAAGGTCTTACCTCTTTACAATCTCTTGCTATGTGTCCATGCTTGTTACAAGTATAAAAAGTTTTGTTTACTGGCTTGTGTTCATCTATAGATGATTCTGTTTTATCTTTAGTATGATTTTTTAGTCTTCTTGGCTTTTGTAGATTCTTCAAGAGCTTTCATTCTTTCTCGCATAGCATCAATCTAAAATTGAGCTTCATTGTATCCAATATCAGTGGTATCTCCTTTTAACTTTCAAGCATACAATTGTGACTCTATTAGATCCTTACTTGTGTGCAATTTGTCAATATGATTCTTTGCTTCAGTCAATTCATATTCCATCTTTTTCTTGATGTTTTCTAACTCCAAGATTTTCATATTTTCTTGCATTAATTCTTCATCCAGCTATTTTTTTTCTTTGACCTGCTCATTATAGGATTCTTGATTATTGATTAACTTTTCATCCAACTCTTCAATCTGATCCTTTAGAGACATGTTTTCTTTATTTAGCTTTTTGACCATTTTTCCCAAATCATTGTTTGAACAATCCTTCAAGTCTTTTATCAGTTTCTTGATGAATACTTGTGGGCCACTGACCTTCAATTTTAGTTCTTCTATTTCTTTTTCAGATCTATCAAGATCTTCAAGAGTTGCTTCAATATTCTTCTTTAGATGTTTCACTTCTCCTATATCCATGACCTCCTCAAGTGGTTAAACTTATCTTCAGAGGACCAAAGCTCTGATACCAATTGTTAGGAATGGGAACACTGAGAGGGAGGGGGTGAATCAGTGTTCTATAGTATTAATTTCTGATACTTGAAACTTAACTCAATAACTTAATTGTTGAACTAAATATTAAAGCATGTAAAGTAAAAAACCATAACACATAACACCAAATATGATTATGGGGAAACCTTGGGCAAAGGAAAAACCCTGATGGGAATTAATACCCACTAATAATTGTACTCGTTTATTATGAACCTATTAATGTCCCTATTCCCTGTTAGGAGCAGCCATTACAATGCATTAGTACAATGACCTTGCCAAGGGTCAAACCCTGTTAGGAGTCTTGAAGTAAAAAACCCTGTTAGGGGTGGAAGGCTCACTATGAGAGATCACTGGTCAATAAGGAAGGCTACAAGCTCCTGGATATCAGATATTCATAATATCTGCAAAGGTGAACTGCTGCTATGATACTGCTTGTCTGGTCAGTTCCTTTTGTGTGATGATGCTTTTGTTAATATGATTTAGAACAAAAGAGAGGGGGGGTGAATCAGTTGTTCTTAGGTCCAAATGTATAAATTAAACTTTTAAACACTTCAACAACTCAGATCTAATAACCAACAACTACTCGGTCATTACAGAATGTATATCAGAAACATATAATAGTTTTGTCCACTATCCAACAGTATTTAACTTGCAAAACATAGAAATTTTCAAAATAAAACATTCACACAAGTATTAACACTAGGATTTATAGTCAAAACCTGATTTGGGAAAAACCACTTTGTAACATGTTACTGATATTTTCACTCTTCTTAAGTGAGCTTTGTGAAAAGTCAACCCTATCAAAGGTTTATAAATGCACTGCTAGGTGTGACTCAGTTAAAGGATTTCAACCACCCTATTAGGAGTGTGCCTTGTTAGAGGACTTAAGTACATTCCATTAGAATGCAACCTTGATTAAAGGATTTATACAATGACTGTTAGGTCAACCTTGATTAAAGGATTTAAACTGATACAATGGTTAGAAAGTAACATCAGTGTTTGATCTGAAAACATACAACACACTTTGAAAATAATAGATCCAATTCTTACATATATATGTTGGCTTACTAGTTGAGATCCATTTCCATCTCCATCACTGATTTGCTTGGAAATCCCTTCAAGCAATCACAACTCCTTCTCCTTTAGCATTTTCTTCTTATTCGGTCAATAACAACAACTCCAACATACTGCTTCAACCTCACACTTAGGTTTTCTTAATACCTCTTTGATAGGTAGATCCATCTTTTCTGATTAATCTCGTCTGTAAATCTTAGGGTTAGGTCAGATTCATCAAATCCTTTCAACATGTTCTTCATCCATCCTTCTAGAAACATCTCTAATATCTTTATGGAATCATAATAAAATAGTTTACTATGGATTATGTTAGAATTAGGAGAGATAAGAACTGAGAGGGGATGGGTGAATCAGTGCCTTCAAAACTTCACTTGTAAACCTTTCAGATCTATAACTATAAACAGTGATAACCGACCAAAATAACTTGAATCTAATTGCATGAGTCAATCATCCATTTAACTTAAGTAAGTAAACAACATGAAATCAATATTACAATCACATGACACAAGTATTTTGGTAACGCAAAAACCCTTATTAGAAGGTAAAAAATGCGGTGGGGATGACACCCACAAATTCTTCACTACTGCAGATAGAAAGGTTTTCCTATTAGGGCTACAAGTTTTGATAACTTCTAGTGATCTCACTTTGTTAGGAGAGACATGTTAGATTGGCTAGATCTACCTAGTTATAGGATTTTAATAACACTAATGAAGTGTGCACTCGGTTAAGAGATTTACATAAGACTATCAAGTCTACTCTGTTAAGAGATTTTATCCAAAACTCTATTACAGTTGTCGAAAAGCAATAGGCAATTATCTGCTATTTGAAAACTCAATTGTCTGATACAGATCTATAAGCTCTGATAAAATATCACCTTACTTGTGATGAATCTATGCTCTGAACTACTCGGTAGCCTCTACTGATTCTACTCAATCTGAATTCCTCTGTACTCAGTTCTGCTCTGTTAACTGATAGACTTGAAGTTAGGCAATTGCTTCAAGTGCTCCATGATTCATATATCATCTCACACCAAAAATGATGTGAACACACAAATATATAGTGTTCTATTTTTTCCACTTCAACAAAATTAGGTTACACAATATAGTCATAACCCTAAGATCTACGATGTACAATAATAACCTAGATCATCTATTACAAAAGATATACATTGTATTTAATGAATATCATTACATTAAATGTTCCTCGATCTGAGTAAAACATTTTATAAACTGTTGTAACCATTTGCATAGAAGAATTTTCCATTTTTGATTACTATGTCATTTCTTGTGATCCTCGGTAAACACTATGTAAACTGATTGGTGTATACTGCGATGCTCAGTGTTTACTATCTGTCAGTGTCGGTGTCTGTTGGTGCTTAGTAAACTGTCTGATGCTCAGTATATAAGCTTTACCAACTAGTCTGTTCTAATTTATGTTACCGATTATCTCAATGTAAGTGACCGACTGATATCTTTACATACCTTTGGTACTAATGACAACCTTAAAAGCTCAATAGAGATAACAATCTCCCCCTTTGGCATTAGTATCAAAACTTCAAATGTATAAAGACAAAATTTTCTATATAACTTATATCTTCACCATATACATATACACATCAAAAAAAATTCTAAGTACTAAGTACTCCCCCTTGGTGCATGCTCCTGATAATATAGTATACATAGCATCCATGTACATATTTGGCATAACAGCTAATACATTGCTTTCCCCCTTTTTGATAGTAATGCCAAATACAAAATTTAAGTAGTATACTCACAACTTGTCAAAAATATGTTGATGGGTTTTCTTCACTGACTCCAAGAGGTTGTCCCATTCCTCTTGCAAGTTGGTGACAGCGATGTGCTCAAGACCAAATTGTGCATGCATGTCAAAGATGTTATCTAACACCAAAATTTTTGGTGTTGCAACTAGTAGCTCGACTTTGACAATATGTGCTTTAAAAAATTTCAGGTATGGAATGAGTTCAGTTTGCAACTCAGTAACCTAATCTGTTATGTGCTCTTCTTGTTTCTTCAAATCTTCTATCAACCACCGGAGTTCCTAAACTTAGTGAATGTGCTTTAAGAAAGCATGAGGCTTGGTTATAGCTTCATTTGTACTTAACTATATTTCTACTTCCAATCCTTTGATCTTTTCACTGACTTCAATAGTGAAGATGTCTATAGTAAAAATCTTCAATAAATATTGACAAATTATCTGGGTGATGGTTTTTATCTCAGTGATTACCTCAAATAATTTGACCTTCTATAATGCCACTTCTAGGCTGATTTTCTCTACTAATTTGTGTTGTATCCTAGATTCTTCCCTTTCTTCAATTCTTTTGTCTGCATCAGTGTCTGGGGCATTGATCTTCTTGGCAAGTATAGCAAGTTGATCTATGATAGGTGTATCCTCATCAATATTCACCTCAAGTACTACCTATTGGAGGATATCCCGCACATTGGTTAATACTTCTTTTCATTCATGTTCTTGCTTCAACTTCTCTTGTGCTACCTTTCTTGTACATAAATCCCCATATTTTCTCAAGTCTTCAAGGCTTAGGATCCTCAAGTCACAATCAGGGATAATGATCACTTCATCTAGGGTGACCAGCCCTTTTCCTTTCTTCTTCTTCTTTTGTGCTAGAGTTGATTTCTTCTCAATAATAGAAATATTTATCTCTAGTCTTCAGAGTATCCTTCCCGGTTAACATGTGTTCTTCCTTCTTCTACTCCTTGGTAGTTGTAGTCTTGACTGATATAGTAGGAGTCTCAGATGTGGTGTTAAGTGGGATCACCTCTGTTGCCTTTGTTTCTTTTGTTTCCTTTCCTTTTTCTATTTCCTTTGCTTTGGTGGAAGGTGCCTCTGTATGTGTAGGCTCATCTATTTTTGTAGGTTTCTCTATGTTTTGATCCCTTGTGGTGTCTTTGTTTTGCTCAGGATCTGAGCCATCGGGTTGTACTTGGGAAAGAATTTCAGCTGCTTCTACAAGTACAGGAAGTTCACTCGGTAGTGATGTAAATAGACATTCAGTGTCTAGTGCTTCATCTTTATTTGGTGCAATATTTACATCTTCATCATCTTGGTCATCAGGATCACCATTTGTGATGTCTTCAATGAGTACATCATCATCAGTTTTCTTCTCCAGTTGAACTTCAACTTTATCTGGTGCATCCTGTGAAATACTTATTTCTTCCTTGTCCTCAGTGATATCAATTGCCTCAATAACTGATATACCAGTATTCTTTGATTTCTTTGTAGTTCCCTCATCAATGCAAATACCCTTATCTTTGGAATTATGTCTCTTCTTAGACAAGTTCAAGAATTCTTGTTGCTCAACTTTTTCTTCAGCCTTCAAAATTGATGCCCATATAGAATCTATTATGGTATCCATATCTACTACATTTTCATCCATGATCATCAAGGCTCTATTCTTGATCATAAAGTTTTCTTGGTATTTGGTCAAGTATTCACTCACTTCTCCAAAGCTTAAATGTGTGGCTGCCCAAACTAGAAAATGTTCTCTCTTTCTCTTCTTGGTATCTAGTGCAATAGCCCATTTTTCAATAATTTTATCATCCAATTTCTTCAGTAATGCACCAGAAAATTCCATTGGAACTTTCTTGAATTTTATCATCATTTGGATGACAGCCTCTTCAATCTTGGTTTGATCTTCTTTTGACATTTTATCAAATTTGTCTAGTGAGGGATCAATGAGGTCTCCATGTTCAATTATATCTTCAATGATTTCATCTGTTATTTTTGCCTTGTTACTGACCACTTTGAATTAATTAACATCATCTTCTATTTCAGTGTCCTCTAGATCTTCCTTATTTCTTATGAATTTCCTCCTTTTCTTTGGTGCCTCAGCTACAGCCTTGTTATTTCTCTTAATGTATTTCTTTGTCGGTGTAGCTGCTCTCCTTTTTGTTACTTTCTCTACTTCTTCCTTATTTGTAAGTGGCGTTGCAGTTGATGATCATGTCTTCATACCTTCATGTACAGGTGACTACTTCTTTATAGGCATTTCAGGTGGAGGAACTGGTGTGGGATCTTCTTCTTTGTCAGACTCGGTCTCCTCACTATCATATGGTTTGTCAGCTAACTATAACTAACCTTCAATTGCCTGTTCAACCGGTGTCCCTTCAGATGTCTCAGACCCATCTCCATATTTAGCGGTGAGATTTTTCTTCATCTTCTTTACCTTTCTAGATATCTGACTGATCTCAATATTTATAGAAATTATAGATTTGGCCTCTTCATATACTCTAAACCTAGTGGCAATGGGATCTTTTGATAGTGCAAGAAATGCATTAATAGATTTCAATGCAAAATCATGGTTCATTTCATATCCCATCGGTGCCAACCATTTAATCCTAGGTTAAACTACTTTTATCAAAGTATAATAGGTGTTGACTACAAAACATATGTCATTCTCAAATCTCTAAACTAATTCCCTCGGAATTATACTTCTTTTATGCATTTTAGACTGAAACTCCTTGAAGTATGCATTAAACTCTATATTCAACTTATCTCCTAACTTATTCATCATTTCACTAATCTATTTTGTTATCGGTACATCCGATATCCAATTTACTTTACCGATGTTAGGTACATACTTTTGTAGATAGAAGAATATGCATGCAAGTAGAGACCTGAACTTACATGTGTTAGATTTCTTTTTCCTTATGGTCTTCATATTCTCCTGTAGTTGATGAAATAGTACCTAAGCAAGATCAACCTGGTGACCTTTTACTACAATTTTATGTGCCATGTCTACTGCGCTGTAGGGTACATTGTTGAGTCTGCTCAATTGAAATAACTTGTACCCGATCACATGTGCTACAAATTTGATTGTTGGGTCCTTGATTGTCGAAATCTTCAATGCCCGACCATCCCATTATGCTCCAATTTATTTCTCAACATTTGGTCATGATGAACTATGGAAAGCCTTAGCCTTGTCGGTTTTAGGGAGCCTAGTAACCCTACTTATCATTTTCTTGTTGACCTCAATCAGTTTATCTAGCTAGAATTTATCATTGTGATACCTGCTCAAAATGATTCTAATCCAATCTGATTTAAATGATTGTGAAAAGTGTATAAAACATGATAACCCTGATTCCTCAATCTTCTTGTAATCTGATTTCATTTTTCCATCAGGGCCACAGAGTTGTTGATATGATGCAATAATTTCAAAATTTCCAACTTCTCCGATTTTGCAATGAATATAAGACCTTACGTCTTATGTCAATAAAACCCTCTCTAGTATGCTTGAAAAAGTGCCCATTGTATCTATTTGTGCTGCAACCTTGGGATGTGGCTTAAACTTTGGTTCATCAAAATTTTCCCTAACTATTAGGTTAACTTCCTCCTCAACACTTTGAGTTTTTCTTATAGATGATGTAGATGCCATATATTTACTCTAGGGTTTTAGCAAGTAGCAGGATAAGAAGTGTTTGATCACAAATGAACTTACTCAGTATCGTGAAGAGTGATGTCAGTTCGATCTAACATAGCCTTGACTCCTTCTAAAAATCTTTTAGCTCAAACTCTTCTCTTTGAATTCTCCACTCTTCGAAATTGCATTGTAAAAATGAACTATGTTCTCGTGTATTTATAGACTTTTCGATGTTCCAACTCAAACTTTCATGCAATAAATGCTTGTTCTAACTTTCGGTATGAAACAACTGTCAACTCGATGACAACTAAAACTTTCATCCGCTCGGTTAACATAGAATTTCTTCATCAGTTGATACATGTGCTCCGTTAACCTTAGATAGTGATTACCGATGGGTAACCAACTCTCAGTCTCTCTTTTACCGACTATATAACATTGTTAACTCATGACAACTAAACCATAGTGCATCTTTATTCATGCTGATTTGGTATAAGAACATTATGCATAAGGAACTATATGTAATATGTGATCTTTTGAAATGTCAATCCCATACATACCTATTTCACCTTAAGTGGAGGTACCGATGTCACCCAATCTAGTGGATGAGGTTTCACTGACAACATTACTTGACTCAGCATTCTCATTAGATGCCTTCTTCCACATAGTTTTCCTTAACTTCATGATATCTGCAATAGTATATCCACTTTCAAATATATGGTTTTTATCTAGTCCTCGGTCTCCACAGCTCTTTCTTAAATGACCAACCTTATGGCAGTGCATATAAGCCATCCCAGTGCTTGTCTAGCTTCTTGATTGTCCAATCCAACTCTTTCTATAATAGTTTGCTGCAATGTGTCGATATCTACCACATACAACATAGTTAGTCCATGTATTATAATTCCAAACATAAGAATTACCTTGTCTCTTCTGTTGATATAGCCTGTGTTGTGGTTTCCCCTTAAGTGTCCAGACTTGTTTCATTTTTCCCTTACAATCTCGTGTAGTGTGTCCATACTTGTTACAAGTATAGCATATTTTCTCCATAGTGGTATTGTTGGCAAGATCATTCTTCTTAGCTCTACAATCATAAGCAGGATGTCCAAACTTACCACAGTAGTAACAATATCCATTAAACTTAGGAGTGACAAGAAGTTTACCTTGTGCTTTGCTTCTACACACATTAGATGTATGTCCCGGTTTGCCACAATGATAACATGCCAACACTTTAGGTTTTTGATTTTGACTGATGTTGATTTTTTCAACTTTTTGTGATCATTCTCCTTCACCAGTGTAGCCTATACTGCCTTTACTTCCAAATCTTCTCTGATTAGTCAAAAAATCATCAATCTTCTTAGAGCTGTCCTCAACAAGTTTCTTCATTTCATTTTGCTGCTATTGATTTTTCACTTCATTTCTCAACTTCTCATTCTCTTCTCTGAGTCTTGCAACATCTTCTAGTTTTCTTGACAATTATGCATTCACTCGGTTTACCTCTTGATTCACAATCATCACTTGATTAGTTACTTGGAAATGTCGGTCAGTGAGTCTTTGTATCTCACTCTCTTTAGTTTGAAGTTGTTCACTCATCTATCTTCATGTTGGTGCTCTCAAAAGTTGGCTCAAATTTGGAGTGAGCAATTGAAAATTTCTCTATATGGAAAAATGGGTACTCTTAAAATTTTTGTGAAAAGGCCTAATTGGTGTGCTTGTAAAAGACACCCTGATGATTTTCATGAGATGCAGCTTGGAAAATAGGTTCAACACCTTTCATTTGACATATACCGTGGGTTCCAACTCCTAAGTTTCAAATCTGACATGTTTAGGGAGTAGCCATTTTGAGGTGTTCTCTCAAATCTGCATTTTCATTTAAAGTGCCAAATTGTTGTACCAGGCCTAGTTTATATTTAAATATCTTTTGCCCTGTTGAGTCTCATAGCCCGCCATTTTGAAAATGTATTCAATGTATATCAGAGAGCTTATGTTTCAAATCTCAAGCCATTTTGAATCTGTCTAATAAGTTTTTGGATCCCCCAAAGTTGGTCTTCAAGAAATATCTTGTTTCTTTGTTCTGTCTAGTTTTCTGAGTGGCCCTATTTGACTGATTATAAATTTTGACCATCTGACCCAATTGAGAAAATTATTTTTTCACTGTACTCCAGTGGTCAAGTACTTCCTATGTTTCAATTTTTAGGTCATGAAGAGTTCATTTGGTCAATTTGCTAAGCCCATTCCGTTTGCAGTTTCTAATAATTTAATGCAGATCAGTTGCATACTTTAGTCGGAGGCCCTATTCGGATGATTGTATCTTTTTCCCAGAGATTGATTGTAATGTGCTAGTTGTTGCATCATGTTATAGACATGGGAATGAGTCATCATGCCAATTTTCAGCTCCCCATGTGCCCATTTAGTCACTTTGCTAGAGCCATTCCATTTGCAGATTGTCAATATTCTCTGAGTGTGCATTATTCATATTTCCAGTCACATTTTTTATCATAACTCAAAAAATATGAACTGGGTCAGGCTGAATTTTACATATATTTGAGATGACCATGTGTCAATTGTAAAAAAAAAATTTAGAAAAACCCAGTTTGAAAATCAAAAGTTATGGTCCTCTGAGTACTGGTAAGCATAAAATATCAACAATGCTTCATAAAGTTTAGTCCCACATTGCTCCCAATTTCAAAATTTGAAATGTTTATATGGAATGCTCCAAACATATGAAATAAATCAAAGTGCAGAAAGCTATGCTTGCCCAGGCTTAGGCAGCTGCCTCAGTTTCTGTGCCAGTGGGCCCAAAAAAAATTTTACAGAAAGGGACACATGTCACTTAGTCTCCAAGTCTCACAAAGGAAAGACCTCATTTAGAGACTTAGAGACTTAGTCTCCAAGTCTCTAGATAAGATTAGTCTCCAAGTCTCTAGATGATTATGAGACTTGGAGACTAGTCTCCAAGTCTCTAGATGAGTTTGTCTCCAAATCTCCAAATGAAGAAGTCTCCAAGCTCACAAGTCTCCAAGTCTCTAGATGATCATTCAGAGACTTAGAGACTTACTCTCCAAATCTCATGATAATGTTAGTCTCCAAGTCTCCAAATGATTATGAGACTTGGAGACTTAGTCTCCAAGTCTCTAGATGAAGATTCAGAGATTTAGAGACTAAAGGCATTCTCTAAGTCTCTAAAAGAAACTGTGGTCAAGGAAATAATTCAGAGACTTAGAGATTCATGTAGTCTCTAGATCTCTAGATGGACTTGGGTTAAAGGTGAGTTTGTCTGAGCATCCAATGAAATGGTGACAAGTGGCAAGTTCTGGTGGCATGTACAAATTTTAAAGGTTTGAAAATATTAAAAAAAACATAAAGTTGAAACATTGGATAATTTCAAAATATTTCAATGACAGAGCTACTCACGGGAAAATGTCTGGGAGATCTATTTTTTGTCCAAATATGGCAGTATAATATGTTTTCAGAAATGCCAGAAGATGACGAATGCAAAAATGGTAGTTAGAATCAGATTAGATCAAGTTGCTGAGAGCAATAAAGGCTTTTAAATCCACGATCAGATTTTGGGGAGACTTTTTTTTCCAAAATTGATTGATTTTGCAAATCTGGCAGAGGGAATGAATCAGATTTTCAGTGGATGAAAGGATCAGAGGGTATAGAGGATTAAATTTCAAGGAGGAACAAAGGACAAATTAATTAGATTTCCAGTAGATGAGCATATTTTATGCAAAAAAAGGACAGATGTTATCATATTTTGGAGGTGCCCGAGAAGATCATGTTTTCAAAGAAGCAAGAAGAGTAAATGAGATTAGATTTGCAGAATGGACAAGTGTTGGTCAAGTGTAGATTTTAGGGTTTCTCCTTCTGCTATTTATTATCTTCTTTTCTCTATTTTTGGGGTTCCTATTCTTGTTTCTAGAGGGCTCCTATAGCTTCTCTATTATGAGCAGGTCCCTTGATGATGAATGTTGAAAATACAAGCTTTGTAGAGCAGACTTCTTATTTTGAGTCTGAGTCTTTGAGTAAAGAGTTTTTCTTTGTATGTATTGATACACTTTTTATGAAATACAGTAAAATTTATGTCTTGGTTTTGTTACTGTCTCTTGGCTCTGTGTTTTTTCTTGTATGTTTTTATCCGTAAGGCACACAAAAACATACTAGTTGTTAGGCAATTACTCTAATTGTTTCATGAGTTTCTTTCAAGGAAAGGATTAAATCCTCATGTGCAATTTCAGAGAATGAACACATCTATTGAGATCTTGATGATAACAATCTAAGATTGAGAAGATAGTCTATCAAGCATTCTATCTAAATTGTATGTAGTTTGCAAGGCACACTATTGTATTTTCTTGAAATTCCTCTGTTGATTCATGTTAGACTCTTCTGCCCAAAGGATTAGGCATTGGTCTGATTTTTGTTTATGCAACTATCTTTCTATCATCAAGCACAAAGTTTAATCATTACCAGTTCTTTTATATTTTTAAGTTCATGCATACTGTGAAAGGATTGCATCCAGGTGATACAGTTCACATTTTTTGATTCCTTGAAGAGAGAATCTAGAGGTTAACCTTCCTCGAGTTGCACTCATAAAAAGAAGAAGGATTCACATCCTTATCCCAATGTTCATGTTGTTACATTAGTAGTTTCATTTGTCATATTCTGTAGCAGGTTGTTCTCATCTTTTTATAAAATCATCTTTCATTGAAGTAGATTTGAGTAACATAATAGCATGACAATGAAGACCTAATCCACTAATCAAAAGCTTACTTGAAACATAGTAACCTATTCATAGGAAATACCCACTTGAGTCCTATGGAGCTTGAAGCAGAAGGAGGATCTTATCCAATCCTCATCAATTAGGCTTTTTTTGCAAACTTGGAGCCCCTTTTAACTGAGAATCAAGCCCATAATTCACCAAATTTGACCCTACAAGAAAAATCCCTAACAAATTGGTGACTCCACTGGGGATTAGTTTTACAATCAGAAAAGTGACATAGGTTCCAAGTTGAGTTTAACTCCTGGCCTATTTGTTTATAAATCCAGTCTTCTACCATATCCATCTGAGGGTAGAGTTATAAATCTTTGTAAATTTGAAAGTCATTCAGATCATATTTACTAGCCTAGTTTTTGTTGTTGATTAAGGTGATTCTGAGTATCTTCTTGGTAAAAGAAATATGTCAAATCCTATTGACTTGCTGAAAGTTTGTTGTCTTTGTTAAAACCCAAGTTCTAGACATTCTCATAGCAGTGAGTGGTGACTCTGAAAGATCTCTGCACCAGTGTGCACTTAGATGAAAGAAGATTTATGATTAGTTGGGAACACTTGCAACAAGGATCCAGAAGATGATCGAAAAGATTCAATGGTGAGTGACAAAATCAAAAGCAGGTTCAGAAGGACAGCAACAAAAGATTTTTCCAGGTATTCCTCAAAATTTTATCAAATAAATTGTTTCATTGCCAAGTGAAGAAGTCACTGAAAGAGGAATATAGATTAGAAGACTGTAGTCATACTTCTGATTTTACATCCTTTTAAATCATCAAGTTCAGAAGTATGGAATGATCTTATGTGAAGTGATTGCGTGATCGGATAAAAATCTTTGAGAATGAAGAAGATGTGTTGATAATAAATAGTGCAATGGAGAGTCTAGATCCAATAGATCAAGATATGTTGTCTATATCTAAAAGTTGTCTAGCAGATCTTGAAGAAATTCAAAAGGATATTTCATTATTAAATCAGAAGATACAGGACCAAGCTATGTTATTTTTTAAAAGACATGTAGGAGAAATAAGTGAAGAGTCCGTATATGTGTTTTATGAAAAGTTTTCCAATGCATATGATAAGTTGCCAGAAGGGATGGAACTCCAAGAATCTGCATATTTCCATTTATTCTTAGAACTTTATATGCCTAAGTCAGTAGAATGGTCTACAAATTGTAAAAGGGAAGGCATTGAACTTGTCAAAAAATGGATAAATGAGTTTGAAGAATGTAAATCTAAAAATATTAGTGATGCTGACTCTAGTTATGATGAAAGTGTTGACTATGATGCTGATAGTGAAGTGGATGAATATCAAGATGTCAATGATGAAAATCTATTTGTGAATGTTTCCATTGGATTTAAAGATTTGTTTTATTATCAACATGGTAGGACAGATCTTTGTTCTTAGTTTAGGGAAGATTCGTGTGATCAGCAAGAGATTAGTTATTATGTAGGTGAGAGTGACTGTGATGATTCTTTTTCTCAAAATAATGTGAGCCAAGAGACTTCAATCCTTGTTCCCAATGAACAAGATATTTGCAACACCAAAGAAAAGGTTGAAACCAATGAAACTGAAGTCCAAAGTTCATTGAGCAGTGAAGAAATATCAGAATTACTAGTTGTTGATTTTCAGAGGTATGCACCAAATAAAGAGTCTAGTTTGCAATGCCCAGTTGATATATGCTTTGATAGTGAAGATATGCAAGTGGATGCAAAGTATGAAATTTATACTGATTTTCTTTTTCCTACTTCTGAGGCAAACAATGTGCAAGATGGAAATGCATATGATTGGAAAAAATTTGATTATGTTAAGTATGTTAAATATGATGACTCATATGTTGTTTTGGATTCCGATCTTGATGAGTTTGATGTGGATGATTCTTGTATACATCAGAATGTTGATTATTCTCTTGAGGAGAGTAAGAGATCTACATATGTGTTTTCAGATTTTCCAATGACAAATGAATTGTTATTTGATGATCCATTTTCAGATTTAGAGGATGCTTGTAAAGGCTTTGGTCAGCAAGTTACATTAGGTCTTATGTAATCAAATGTTTGTGTGAAAGAGTTTCATTCTAGTTTGCAATCAGTGATGTAAATGAAGCTTGTGTTTTGCTACAAACTAGTGTTCATCAGAAGTTTGATTTCAGCTTTGAGAGAAACCTGGAATGTTTTCTCATTCAACAAGTCAGCATTAAGGAAGGATGTGATGATATGATGTCACACAATGATCAGCATTCACAGTATTTTGGTGACTTTGTTTTGCTAAGTGATGATGAGTTTGCTGATTGTCTTTTGTTTGATGTGTTAAAGGTGAATGACAGTGTTTTTGATCAAACACATGGAAGCAATAATTTCAGTTTACCTCTAATACATGGAGATGAGAATCATCTATTTGACAGAGGTAAAGATTGATTTCAGTTTTGGGGCTTTGGAAATTTGTAAATAAGCTTTGTGTTTGTATAGTTGCTTTATTTCCCTTCAGTTGTGTGTTGTCCCTACTTTCAATAAAGTGTTTCCAGTTTTTGAAGTGGGAGGTTCCCGGTTCGGAGTTTCTAGATGTTGCTAAAAAGTGGAAAGTCTGATTTGATTTTGTGAGTGGTTTGCTTCTACCATGAGATTCTGAAGGTTCTTTGCATGCCCGCATGGGGCATATATCCACAATCAGAGCCACTATTGGTGCTCTCAAAATTTGGCTCAAATTTGGAGTGACCAATTGAAAATTTCTCTATATGGCAAAATGGGTACTCTTAAAATTTTTGTGAAAAAGCCTAATTGGTGTGCTTGTAAAAGACACCCTAATGATTTTCATGAGATGCAGCTTGGAAAATAGGTTCAATACCTTTCATTTGACATATACAGTGGGTTCCAACTCCTAAGTTTCAAATCTGACATGTTTAGGGAGTTGCCATTTTGAGGTGTTCTCTCAAATCTGCATTTTCATTTAAAGTGCCAAATTGTTGTACCAGGCCTAGTTTATATTTGAATATCTTTTTCCATGTTCAATCTCATAGCCCACCACTTTAAAAATGTGTTAAATGTATATCAAAGAGCTTATGTTTCAAAGCTCAAGCCATTTCGAATCCTTCTGATAAGTTTTTGGATCCCCCAAAGTTGGTCTTCAAGAAATATCTTGTTTCTTTGTTCTGTCCAGTTTTCTGAGTGGCCCTGTTTGACTGATTATAAATTTTGACCCTTTGACCCAATTGAGAAAATTCCTTTTTCACTGTACTCCAGTGGTTAATTACTTCCTATGTTTCAATTTTTAGGTCACGAAGAGTTCATTTGGTCAGTTTCCTAAGCCCATTCCGTTTGTAGTTTCTAATAATTTGATGCAAATTAGTTGCATACTTTAGTCGGAGGCCCTATTTGGATGATTGTATCTTTTTCCCAGAGATTGATTGTAATGTGTTAGTTGTTGCATCATGTTGTATACATAAGAATGAGTCATCATGCCAATTTTTAGCTCCCCATGTGCCTGTTTAGTCACTTTTCTAGAGTCATTCCATTTGCAGATTGTTAATATTCTCTAAGTGTGCATTGTTCAAATTTTCAGTCACATTTTTTATCATAACTTAAAAATTACGAACTGAGTCAGGCTAAATTTTACATATGTTTGAGATGACTATGTGTGCATTGTACAGCAAAATTTTTAGAAAAATTCAATTTGAAAATCAAAAGTTATGGTCCTCTGAGTATTGGCAGCCATAAAAAATCAGCAATGCTTCATAAAGTTTAGTCCCACATTGCTCCCAATTTCAAAATTTGAAATGTTTATATGAAATGCTCCAAACATATGAAAGAAATCAAAGTGTTGCAAGCTATGCTTGCCCAAGCTTGTGTGGCCACCTCGATTTTTATGTCAATGGCCCCAGAAAAAATTTTACAGAAAGGGACACATGTCACTTAGTCTCCAAGTCTCACAAAGGAAAGAACTCATTTATAGACTTAGAGACTTAGTCTCCAAGTCTCTAGATAAGATTAGTCTCCAAGTCTCTAGATGATTATGAGACTTGGAGACTAGTCTCCAAGTCTCTAGATGAGTTAGTCTCCAAATCTCCAAATGAAGAAGTCTCCAAGTCTCACAAGTCTCCAAATCTCTAGATGATCATTCAGAGACTTAGAGACTTAGTCTCCAAATCTCATGATAATGTTAGTCTCCAAGTCTCCAAATGATTATGAGACTTGGAGATTTACTCTTCAAGTCTCCAGATGAAGATTCAGAGATTTAGAGACTAAAGGCATTCTCTAAGTCTCTAAAAGAAACTGTGGTCAAGGAAATAATTTAGAGACTTAGATATTCATGTAGTCTCCAGATCTCTAGATGGACTTGGGTTAAAGGTGAGTTTGTCCAAGCATCCAATGAAATGGTGACAAGTGGCAAGTTCTGGTGGCATGTGTAGATTTTAAAGGTTTGAAAATATTTAAAAAATCATAAAGTTGAAACATTGGATAATTTTAAAATATTTCAATGACAGAGCTGCTCACAGGAAAATGCCTGGGAGATCCATTTTTTGTCCAAATATGGCAATATAATATGTTTTTAGAAATGTCAAAAGATGATGGATGTAATAATGGCAGTTAGAATCAGATCAGATCAAGTTGCTGAGAGCAGTAAAGGCTTTTAAATCCATGATCAGATTTTGGGGAGACTTTTTTTTCCAAAATTGATTGATTTTATAGATCCGGCAAAGGGAATGAATCAGATTTTCAATGGATGAAAGGATCAGAGGGTATAGAGGATTAAATTTTAGGGAGGAACAAAGGACAAATTAATCAGATTTCCAGTAGATGAGCAGATTTTATGCCAAAAAAGGATAGATGTTATCATATTTTGGAGGTGCTCGAGAAGATCATGTTTTCAAAGAAGCAAGAAGAGTAAATGAGATTAGATTTGCAGAATGGACAGGTGTTGGTCAAGTGCAAATTTTAGGGTTTCTCCTTCTGCTATTTATTATCTTCTTTTCTCTATTTTGGGGTTCCTATTCTTGTTTCTGGAGGGCTCCTATAGCTGCTCTATTATGAGCAGGTCCCTTGATGATGAATGTTGAAAATACAAGCTTTGTAGAGAAGACTTCTTATTTTGAGTCTGAGTCTTTGAGTAAAGAGTTTTTCTTTTTATGTATTGATACACTTTTTATGAAATACAGTACAATTTTTGTCTTAGTTTTGTTACTGTCTCTTGGTTTTGTGTTTGTTCTTGTATGTTTTTATCTGTAAGGCACACAAAAACATACTAGTTGTTAGGCAATTACTCTAATTGTTTCATGAGTTTCTTTCAAGGAAAGGATTAAATCCTTATGTGCAATTTCAAAGAATGAACACATCTATTGAGATCTTGATGATAATAATCTAAGATTGAGAAGATAGTCTATCAAGCATTCTGTCTAAATTGTATGTAGTTTACAAGGCACACTACTATATTTTCTTGAAATTCCTCTGTTGATTCATGTTAGACTCTTCTGCCCAAAGGATTAGGCACTGGTCTGATTTTTGTTTATGCAACTATCTTTCTATCATCAAGCACAAAGTTTAATCATTACCAGTTCTTTTATATTTTTAAGTTCATGCATACTATGAAAGGATTGCATCCAGGTGATACAGTTCACATTTGCTGATTCCTTGAAGAGAGAATCCAGAGGTTAACCTTCCTCGAGTTGCACTCATAAAAAGAAGAAGGATTCACATCCTTATCCCATTGTTCATGTTGTTACATTAGTAGTTTCATTTGTCATATTCTGTGATAGGTTGTTCTCAGCTGTTTATAGAGTCATCTTTCATTGAAGTAGATTTGAGTAACATAATAGCATGACAGTGAAGACCTAATCCACTAATCAAAAGTTTGCTTGAAACATAGTAACCTATTCATGGGAAATACCCACCTGAGTCCTATGGAGCTCAAAGTAGAAGGAGAATCTTATCCAATCCTCATCAATTAGGCTTTTCTTGCAAACTTGGAGCCCCTTTTAACTGAGAATCAAGCCCATAATTTGCCAATTTTGACGCTGCAAGAAAAATCCCTAACACTTTGGTCATCAATTGCCAGATTTCTTTTTTGCTCGGCTTGTTTTTCTTTGTTCATTATTTCTACCATTCTCACCATCTGAGATTCTTGACTGATTTGTAGTGCTTTCACTTGGTCAATTAAATATTGATTCTTTTCAGATAGATCAGTGATTATGCTTTCAGATCCATCGGAGATGCTTCCAAAAGTAGATCCAATATGCTTGAATATGTCATCAATAGGTTCTTCATGGTAACCGATCTCTTTCTATAGTATAGCTAGGTTCTTCCTTTCATCCAATAATTTCTTCTATCCTTCCTTGGCTTGCTTATACTATTCCATAAACAATTGCATTTGTATCTTCTGATTCTCAATAGTCTTGTCAAACTTGTATCTCTCCATGACTTAGATCTTTACCCTTCAGTGGTTAAACTGTTCAATAAGATAACTTAGCTTTGATACCAATTATTGGAATTAGGAGAGATAAGAACTAAGAGGGGAGGGGTGAATCACTGCCTTCAAAACTTCACTTGTAAACCTTTCAGATCTATAACTATAAATAGTGATAACCAACCAAAATAACTTGAATCTAATTGCATGAGTCAATAATCCATTTAACTTAAGTAAGTAAACAACATGAAATCAATATTACAATCACATGACACAAGTATTTTGGTAACGCAGAAACCCTTGTTAGAAGGTAAAAACTATGGTGGGGATGACATCCATAAATTCTTCACTACTGCAAATAGAAAAGGTTTGCCTATTAGGGCTACAAGTTTTGATCACTTCTAGTGATCTCACCCTATTAGGAATGACATCTTAGATCAGCTAGATCTACCTAGTTATAGGATTTTAACAACACTAATGAATTGTGTACTTAGTTAAGAGATTTACATAAGACTGTCAAGTCTACTTTGTTAAGAGATTTTATCCAAAACTCTATTACAATTGTCAGAGAGCAATAGGAAATTATCTGCTATTTGAAAACTCAATTATCTGATATGGATCTATAAGCTCTAATAAAATATCACCTTACTTGTGATGAATCTCTGCTCTGAACTACTCAGTAGCCTCTATTGATTCTACTCAATCTGAATTCCTCTGTACTCAATTCTAGTCTATTAACTGATAGACTTGAAGTTAGGTAATTGCTTCAAGTGCTTTGTGATTCATATATCAACTCACACCAAAAATGATGCAAACACACAAATATATAATGTTCTATTTTTTCCACTTCAACAAAATTAGGTTACACAATATAGTTATAACCCTAAGATCTACGGTGTACAATAATAACCTAAATCATCTATTACAAAAGATATACATTGTATTTAATGAATATCATTACATTAAATATTCCTCGATCTGAGTAAAACATTTTATAAACTATTGTAGCCATTTGCATAGAAGAATGTGCCATTTCTGATTACTATGCCATTTCTTGTGATCCTCGGTAAACATTGTGTAAACTGATCAGTGTATACTATGATGCTTGGTAAAATATCTGCTGCTCGGTATATAAGCTTTACCGACTAGTCTGTTCTACTTTATGTTACCGATTAGCTCAATGTAAGTGACGGACTGATATCTTTACATACCTTTGGTACTAATGACAACCTTAAAATCTCAATAGAGATAACACATTAAATTCTCCATACATTCAATAAATAAAGTCAACATGATTTACATAATCTAAGAATTCAACTATGTCAGTTAGGAATCTGAATTCTTCCTCAAATGTAAATTACTAACGCTCAGTCAATACTGTGTTCAACTCCTCGGTCATCACTATGTAGCTCGATCATCACTTGAATCTATTTCCCTTGGCTAATATTGTCTTCCTCAGCAATAAACTGATGTTCAATCAACACTAAATTTACTCAGCATATACTAGCTCGGTCGACACTAACATCACTCGGCTTAAACTAGATTTCTTCACTTCTTCTCGATTAAGCCTACTTGTTTAATCTTGCTTCTCACTTAGATAAACAATACATTATCTTATCATTGTGCCACATAATCAAGTACCCATTGAAGTATCAAGATAACTCAACCTTTCTCTAGATGCTATTGTTATCACCCTTGCCCTAATCCTTCTCAACAAACAAATAGATATAGTACTTTCTTAGATAGAAATAGTCTTACCAGTTAAGGTTTGACATCAATGACAATACAATAATTGCTTCAATTGCAGTTTCCAAAAATCTCCCTCTTTGGCATTGATGGAAACACCATATGAATAACACATGATTCACCAACCAATCCAAAACTTGTCTTTGCATCACAAACATTTATAATATCCTTAGCTTCATTCTGATTCTGAATCACTTAGCCTTGCTTGCTTGACTGTCCATGCAGTAACTTCCACTGAATCTTTTCTGTGTTCCTTTCCTCTAAATCTCTCCCTCTTACTTGATCTTCCATGAAATATCACCATGTGTTTTCATCTTACTCATCTCCCTCTTTGACAATAATTCCAAAGCAGCAACTTAGAACATGCATCTTTTAGATGTAGATGTCATCTTGTTAGTTCAGTAACAATATTTCTCCCTCTGTCATCTTTTCTTGTGACTGATTATCAGCTTTGTTAGTACATTAGTTAAACCAAAAGGCATAACCAACCACTCATACAAACCTTATTTTGTCTTGAAAGTAGTCTTCCATTCATCACCTTCTCTGATTCTGATCTGATGATACCTACATTTCAAATCAATTTTGGTGAAATACTTTGCTCCAGTCAAACTGTCCATTATGTCATCCATTCTCTATATAGGAAACATATACTTCATTGTTAACTTATTGATTTCTCTAGAATCAGTACACATTATCCATTCTCCATTCTTCTTAGGTGCCAATATAGTAGGTACTACACAAGGACTCAAACTTTCTCTGATCAAACCTTTCTCTAGCAACTTTTGAATCTATTGGTTCAATTCTTGATTCTTGGTAGGTGTCAATCGATGAGGTTCCATATTTGATAAACTAGCTCTAGGGATTAGATCCATATAATGATCAATGCTTCTTTTCAATGGCAAACCATCAAGTACATTATCAGAAATGATATCACTATACTCAATGAGTAACTTATCAATCTCCTCAAGGACATTATCCTCTATTTTCTTCCTCGGTTTGTTAGGGATCATAGCAAAACATACTTCATTCTTCTTCAAATAGTTAACAAACTTTCATAGATGTGCAACCATTACTAATAGGTTCTTCCATCAAAGGTAACAAGATTTATTTCCTTCCATCAGCCACAATAGTATACTTATGCAATCTTCCATCATATATAGCATGTCTATCATATTTCCAAGGTCTACCCAACAAAATATGACAACAATCTACAGGCATGATATCACACAACACCTTATCATAGTACTTTCCAATCTACAAATTCACATAACATTGTTAACTTACCAGGAGTGTATGCTCATCTTTGATCCATGAAATTTGATAGGGCTTTGGATGTACCAACCTTTCCAACTGCAAGTTTGTGACCATCTCTTCAGATGCCAGATTCTCTGAGCTACCACTGTCAATTATTACCTTCCAAACTTTGTTGCAAACTCTACATCTGATCTTGAACAAACTTTTCCTTACCAGATCTTCCTTCTTACTTTCATTCCATAGTGCTCTCCCTACCATCAAGTTATTTTCTTTCTCAAGTTCATTTAGTGACTCCTCTTGCACCAAAGCATTTCTACTACTACCATCCTTCTTACTTGCATGTGTACATTCAAAATATCTATGTCCTTCTTCTCCACAATTGTAACAAGTTCCTCAAAAAATTTATCTTCTATAACCACCTCAGTAGTTACTACCTCTACCTCTAGAGGAACTTTCACCTTTCCACTCGGTCTTGCCTTTGTCCAGATTTGTCTTTTCTAGTTCAAATCTACCATTTTCACCATTAGATCTACCTCTTCCTCTAAGGAATCTACCACCTTGACCTCTTTGTCTTTGCTCATGTCTTTTGTTCAATTTCTCCTCAGCCTTCAATGAAAATTGATAAGCCTCTTCAATGTTCTCCAACTTGACCATACTAATTTCCTCTTGGATGGAAACTCTCAAACCATTCAGGTATCTACCAATTCTTTCCACATCATCTTCATCATGTCCAAATATGATATCTAATCTATAGAATTCCTCAGTATATTCCTTTACTGAGCTATCCTTCTACCTCAAACTTTTCATTCATCGAACTAGGTTAATCTGATAATCATAAGGTAAGAACTTTCCTTTTGACTTATTCACCATTTTATTCCATACCTTGATTTTGTCTTTGCCTTTCCTCTTCTGATCCAACTGTAGATGTTCCCACCATAAGGATACATGAATTTTCAACTTTGTGCTTTCAATCTTCACCTTCTTGTCTTCAGGAATGTTTTCATATTCAAAATACTTTTCCATCTTAGTGATCCAGTCCACCAATTCATCAGAATCTAGCTTTCCACCATACTTAGGAGGATTCAAATGTTGTGTAGACTTTAGACTTGTCAAGGCCTTCAAAAATCTTTCTTCACCTTCATCCATAACAGGTGCAAGTTTTGCATTCTCTTTTTCTTCCTCAACTTCATCATCACTAACATCTTCAAGATGTTTGCCTCTTCTTTGGGTTGTTTCAAAAGCTTCTAACCTAGTAGCAATCTTCCTTAGCATATCTACCAATCCTAGATATGCATCTTGCCTCCCACAAACCATCTTGACAACCATCTACAATTGTAGGTCAGATTGCAATCTACTACCCCACAAAAATCAACTAGGGCTTCAAGAGGAACCTACAAACCTAGATCCACAGACCTAGACAAAGATCTCACCTCACTTTGATACCACCTGATGCAAGGGGTGAAGAGGGGCCAAACAATGGCACACCCTAATGATCCAAGCCTACTCAACACATGCAGAAGTAAACAAATGCAATAGTGAGAGAGAGAATGTAGAAGATTTCAAATATTTTCGTCAAATAGAATGATGCATGTTGGGTTGTAAGGCCTTCCTAGCTAGGGCTAGATATTACAATGAAATATAGAAGTCCTCAAACATGTGAGGATCTACCAATAATCTCTAATTCTATCTTCTATCCAAAACTTATCAAAATTGCCTCCTAAACTACAACCAAACAACTATATTTATACAAGAGTCTACCAAACTAAGTCGGCCTTCAGATCCATAATCAATGGAAGGAACAATCAAATTTGGGACCACACACTTCCCAATGATGGTTTCCAACATTAAATCCATGACTCAACATAAATACACAAGTTGGCCACAATAGAAACTAAAACTAAACCCATTAGTGAGCAAAGATAACCGAGTAGTAGACAAGCAACATCGAGCACTAGTGAAACAACCGACCACTTAGGAGCTACCCAACCACACTTGGTAACCAAAGGAAACTAACCAACTTGGTCAAAGTAGGAGCTAAGCAACACAAACAAACTCCAAATATTTTTTGGTGACACAAGATTGCCAAGGACCCAAGATGCTCCTGCATCAAGTTCATGTATCTTGTTTATGTTAATGTTCATTTCAGTACTCAAGCATTCAAGTTAAGTTTCAAGAGTAAAGAAAAAAGTTAAAATATAGTGAACACTGATTCACCCCACCCCCCTCTTAGCGTGTTGGTGTTTGAAAACACTTATTCCACCTAGGGCTGCCAATGTACCTTGAGACTGATATTAGGAATGGTTAGTTCCAAGTGTGGGAGCTCTACAAGGCAACTGGACCAACTATAGGGACTTAATATGCCCTCTTCTACTTCTAGCTCTACAAAACCAAGGTGGGTGCACCTAACCTATTATAAAATATACTTCATACACCAAGAACTAGGTTTGAATAATAGATAATAGTATAGTAAAAAAGTACTAAGTGTTAACCACACACTCATTGACTCTCCATTACTATGGGTAGAACCACATACAACCAAACACTGAAAACTTAAAAGGATGGTTCTTAACTTATGCTTTTGGGATCATAACAATAACAATCATTATTTGTTGATAAAGAGATAATCATTTAGGCCAGTGCCTCATCCATTGGGCAAGATCTCCTAGAACATGAGTGCTACACACACCAGATAATAGCTAAGATTCCAAGCCATAAACACACCTACAATCCCCTTTACTACTTATGAGATATCCTTACATAGACAATAAGATAGATCTATGTCCCATCTAAAGCATCATTTCATCTAATCCTAGATTAGAACTCAAGAATGGATACATATACATAAAATAATATGCAGAGGACTAGAAAGTTCAGAATCTATCTAGGTTGACACAAAGGAGAGATAAGAGTCATGTACTTGTATTAAGTATGAAGAATCCTTAAGTGTAAACAATCAATCTAGAGGAGTCAAGCTTGCAAATTACAGCTTAGACCTACAACTTTTTCTCTATCATCAACAGAATACCAAATGCAAAAGTGTTACAATCTTGGATCTAAGACTAGGAACACTTCAGAACTTTGAAGCTGGAACCCTTACAAAGTCAAAATTTCTACAATTTATACCACCAGTCATCTTGGAAACCCAAAAGAGGTTGCAACAAGCTATAGATGACTGAGGTCAGAGTTTCACCCACCTAACCAACTAGAACACATCAAAAATTAATGCAGGGGTAGGAAACCAAGCAATCTAGAGAGAGAAAATCTCAAACAGATTCCACCAGGTATGAAACAACCTCTAAAAATTAGCCACATGGCTTCTCTAGACCACATTGCATAGTTAGCGAGATCATTCCCACCAAATTTAGCTATGCAAGCATTCAATTTTGGTACTTCCTATTGCTGGAAACCCTCTCAGAAGTTTGAATTTGAAAAGAAACGGTCAATCTTACGGTGCCAGCAGTGAATCGGCGGTCACAATTTAAATCAGGATCAACTTTATATCCCCACTGTTAGATCTTCATACTTCATGAGCTTTATGTTTTTCACCCATCCAGACACCTTGGGTTAACTTCACAACAGTGACATACAACAGTTGTCGCATGATCGCATAGCACGGAGATGGGCTATGTGAACATGCAACAACCCGTGAACCTTAACCACCAGCATAACCGCCGCCGCTACCTGCCAATGTGACACCCTTGTTGCATGATCACATGGCTAAAAGATGGCCCTTGTTATCATGTGACAAGGAAACAAGATGACCACCTCACCCCCTTTACTTTTCCACATGCCTTGTCACAAACTCGTCAACTAATGAAAAGCTTCCATCTTCACAACACCTAACACTGGACCCACCGCCAAAAAAATCCATACCTTTTGGGAAGATCAGACAGTGGTCGCATGATCACAAAGGGGAGGAATATTCCTCATGATCATGTGGCAACCATAGATCTCTTCTACATTTTCATTCTGCCTAAGAAATACTAGGCCCACTAACAAGTCCAAATCATTGCCTAGCTCATCGGATCAAGTGATGACACCTCAGCCCAAATGGCCCCACTGCGAACAAACCCATTGGCATCCAATCAAATGGTGGGTGCATGATCGCATGGGGTGAGAATATTCCATGTGATCATACGCTGACCGTAGATCTTAAATCTCTGACACCGGGCCCCGCTGACATGAAATCCAACTCATCACAGGCAACCAATAGAAAATTGACACATTAGTTCCACTAAGAAGATAGGTCCCACTGCACACCCATACAAGAAAATCAAATGGCTATCACAAAAGTGTGAAGGATAAACACTGTGCATCTTTGCCATGCAAACATATGACAACCACTGATTATGTCCAAGCTTTAACCACACTTGGCAACTGAGAAGAATTGGGACCCACGTGGATAGGTGGCAAGCGGTCGCATGATCACATGTCAGAAAAGTCTGACATGCAGCCATGCGACAACCAATCAGGAAGAGCTTGCAGACCTGGACCCACCATCCATCGCACTTGCGCAGTTAGGGAATGTCAGCAAATGAAAAACTATGAGGTCGAAAACACACAGGGTTTTCGATGAAAAAAATTGAAAACACACAAGGTTTCTGATGCCAAAAGATAAGAGCACAAAATTTGGAAGGCATAAGGTCAAAAATAACAAAGGTTTTCATACAGACTGAAAACATCATGGATTTTGAAAAACATTGTGGGTTTTTGACACTTAGGCAGATTTTAAAATCATTTCCTGCAAACCTTAAAACTTGAATAACTCCCTGGGTTTTGCAATTTAGGAGATGCGATCTAGACTAAAGCAAGGTGACACATGGAAGAACATAGGGCTAAGAGTGCACAACATGAAATCAAGTGGAGTTTCATCACACATTAAAACTATGACTTGCAGGCATGGCAAGACAACATGACAAACATTTGCAAGGAACAGGCCATTTTCATAAGATTTTTCTCTAACGGGAAAATGGACTAACAGTGGCTCTTTCTGGGGATGCATGCCTCTTATAGGCATGGAAAGAGTTTAGATCTCTTGGAAAAGTAGACCATACTCAGACAAAACAACTAGGCCCTCACCCCACTTTTAATCCAAAAATTTCATAGCTGGGCTCCCTACCCAAAAACTCTAACACCACTATACAGGATATACAAAAGCAACATCTGGATGCCAAAGGAGTACTGTCCTTTTCCTCTATCAAAAACTTGGTTTCTACTCACAAAATCAAACAAGAGTCTGAAACCTTTACCACATGCATGATGATAGAAATCATTGTTAAGCACATACCGCAGAACAACTCTGGATTTACCATCACCAATGCCTTCCTTCACATGCCCCCCCACAAACCCACTATTTGGAAAACATGCATCATCAAAATCATCATGGATTGAAACATATGAAAGGGGACAAGAAATTGATACCTTTTCTTCCTGGCTACAATCATCCAGCTCATCTTTAATGCATTCTTGCATATCAAAAGAAAAGCAACTATACTCACTTTCACTTACCTCAGCCAAGGCCACTAAAACATACTCATATATCAGGTTGCTCAGGTTTATCAAGTCTAATTTCTCTTGATAAATCACACCTTTATCCTCATAAGGATGATTCACATGATCAACATCATGAATTAAATTATCACCATTATTTTCACTACTAGGTGGCACAAGAAAAACATTGTCACAATGTAATGCATCTTCATCAACAGAGCAACATTCATCCTGCATTACCTTTCTTTCAACTTGCCTCATTTGTGAGGGAGACTCTAGATCAACCGTATGTGAAACTTTAAGTACAGAAGGTGAGTAATCCTCAAAAATTTCCATCCTCTGAGCACACTCCTCAAATAGTGGGTTAGAAACAACATGGAATTGTTTCTCATAATAATTTGGACAAAGTGCCAACTGGTTCTCACTAGTGTCCTCATCAAATAACACATTAGTAACCTCACTATATATGTCATTATATCCATCATCATACACATCTCCAATAGATGAAGAAACATCAAAATCTAAATCAGAATATGACTCACCATTACTGCTATCAACATATGAATAATTAGTGTTGTAGTTAATCTCATCATCATCAGAAGTATCACTCAATGGATTTCCCCACAAATCTTCAACTTCCAAGACTTTACAATCAGCATCATTACCACCCACTGGCATAGAAGATTGTAAAGAAAAATCCTCTGTAATATGAGAGAAACCTTGTGACATATCATCAGAAAGAAATTCATTCTCAACCTCATCCATGCTCCCACAGTCAGCACTTTTCTCAGCATCTTTGACAGTAGAACTCATTTCACCTTCATATACAACACTATGATTAATACAAAAATTAGAGGGATGAGTGTATTGATGTTTCTCACCCTCCTCTTGATCATTCCCCCTACTCTGAATATGCAAACTAGCAGAGGCACATCTTCTTATAACTCCATACTTTAGATTTCACTCAACATCCATTGCAACCTCAAAAGCCTGATGTAGACTTTGTGGTTGTTTATCCCTCAGCAAGAAACCCATTTTTTGGTCAAATGCACTCAAGTAGATGACCAAATAAATCTGATCATGTGGTCTACAATTTTCATGGATATCCAATAATGTCCTAGTGAATCTGCTATTAAATCTTTGAATCAACTCACCTTCCTCAATCTGAATTCCCATCAAATTGTCCAACATTGATTTTACATCTACCCAGCTATCAAAATAATCAATGAAGCAAGAACTCAACTCATCCCATGAAGAAATAGAGGTTGCAGGCAAAAATGAAAACCACTCCCTTTCATCTCCCTCAAGAGTCTGCACAAACAACCTCATCCACAAATCCTCATGGAAGACATCAAAATCACACATTAAATTAGAAAAAGCCATCACATGTTTTCTTGATGATGGACACTGATTCCTATTGAACTTTGGTAGATACTCTTTGATTTCATCAGGGACTTTGTTGGGGAAACTAGGTATGCCATCATAACAAAATGATGCATAACCCCTACCAATAGGACCCCTAAGCACATCCATCACTGAGATACAACCTTGTGCCTATACACTTGATTCTTTGTAAATCAAAAATAGGGAATCAAAACACTTGTAAATGACTCCTAGCTCTCACTTAGCTATTATAAGATACTTCACACTTGTCCTATCCCTTTAATGACATAATCATTTGATTAGGACCATGCATATACATAAAATTTTGATGGAGAATACCTGGATCACCTTGCTGAATGCTACTGCCTTCTTCTCAGCTAAATGAAGTCCCACCAAAACTGCATGACTCAGGTTCTTTCTAGCATAGAGTTGCTACCTATCTTCATAGGACACAAACTTTCACTAATCCATCTTGAAACACCAATAGACTCTAGGCTCTTCCATAGCAAAGTCACATATAACCCAATCAGCAAATCTAGGTAGCACACTTGCAAATCTGAAAAGCAATTCTCAGATTGGAAAACGTATAATACTCTTCCCCAAACTAAATACAACAAGACTCTGGGATACTCTTATTAGTAAACTTATTTCATTTCCCCAACAGAGTCGCCATCTTGTTGGTGTTTGAAAATGCTTATGCCATCTAGGGCTGCCAATGTACCTTGAGACTAATATTAAAAATGGTTAGTTCCAAGTGTGGGAGTTCTGCAAGGCAACTCGACCAACTATAGGGACTTAATATGCCCTCTTCTACTTTTGGCTCTATAAAACCAAGCCAGGTGCACCTAACCTAGTATAAAATATACTTCATACACCAAGAACTAGGTTTGAATAACAGATAATAGGATAGTAAGAAAGTACTAAGTGTTAACCACACACTCATTGACTCTCCATTACTATGGGTAGAACCACATACAACCAAATACTAAAAATTGAAAAGGATGGTTCTTAACTTATGCTTTTGGCATCATAACAACAACAATCAGTATTTGTTGATAAAGAGATAATCATTTAGGCCAGTGCCTCATCCATTGGGCAAGATCTCCTAGAACATGAATGCTACACACACCAGATAATAGCTGAGATTCCAAGCCATAAACACACCTACAATCCCCTTTACTACTTATGAGATATCCTTACATAGACAATAAGATAGATCTATGTCCCATCTAAAGCATCATTTCATCTAATCCTGGATTAGAACTCAAGAATGGATACATATACATAAAACAATATGCAGAGGACTAGAAAGTTCAGAATCTATCTAGGTTGACACAAAGGAGAGATAAGAGTCATGTACTTGTATTAAGTATGAAGAATCTTTAAGTGTAAACAATCAATCTAGAGGAGTCAAGCTTGCAAATTATAGCTTAGACCTACAACTTTTTCTCTATCATCAACAGAATACCGAATGCAAAAGTATTACAATCTTGGATCTGGGACTAGGAACACTTCAGAACTTCAAAGCTGGAACCCTTACAAAGTCAAAATTTCTACAATTTATACCACTAGTCATCTTGGAAACCCAAAAGAGGTTGCAACAAGCTATGGATGACTAGGGTCAGAGTTTCATCCACCTAACCAACTGGAACACATCAAAAATTAATGCAGGGGTAGGAAACCAAGCAATCTAGAGAGAGAAAAGCTCAAACAGATTCCACCAGGTACAAAACAACGTCTGCAAATCAGCCACATGGCTTCTTTGGACCACACTACACAGTCAACAAGATCATTCCCACCAAATTTAGTCACGCAAGCATTCAATTTTGGTACTTCCTATCACTAGAAACCCTCTCAGAAGTTTGAATTTGAAAAACAATGGTCAATCTTACGGTGCCAGTAGTGAATCAGCGGTCACAATTTAAATTGGGATCAACTTTATATCCCTATCGTTAGATCTTCATACTTCACGGGCTTTATGTTTTTAACCCATCCAAACACCTCGGGTTAACTCTGCAACGGCTACATACAATAGTTGTTGCATGATCGCATAGCACAGAGATGGGCTATGCGAACATGCGACAACCCATGAACCTTAACCACCAGCATAACCATTGCCGCTACCTGCCAACATGACACCCTTTTCGCATGATCACATGACCAAAAGATGGCCCTTGTGATCATGTGACAAGGCAATAAGATAGCCACCTCACCCCCTTTACCTTGTCGCATGCCTTGTCACAAACCCATCGACCAATGAAAAGCTTCCATCTCCACAACACCTAACACTGGACCCACCACCGAAAAAAGCCTTACCTTTTGGGAAGATCAGACGGTGGTCGCATGATTGCAAAGGGGAGGAATATTCCTCACGATCATGCGGCAACCATAGATCTCTTCTGCATTGTCATTCTACTTAAGAAATACCAGGCCCACTGACAAGTCCAAATCATCACCTAGCTCATCAGATCAAGTGACGACACCTCAGCCCAAATGGCCCCAATGCGAACAAACCCATCAGCATCCAATCGAATGGTGGGTGCATGATTGCATGGGGTGAGAATATTCCATGCCATCATACACTGATCATAGATCTTAAATCTCTGACACCGGGCCCCGCTGACATGAAATCCAACTCATCATAGGCAACCAATAGAAAATTGACACATCAGTGCCACCAAGCAGATAGGTCCCACTACACGCCCATACAAGAAAATTGAATAGCTATCACAAAAGTGTGAAGGATAAACACCGTGCATCTTTTCCATGTGAACATATGACAACCATTGATTATGTCCGAGCTTTAACCACACCTGGCAACTGAGAAGAACTGGGACCCATGCGGATAGGTGGCAAGCGGTCGCATGATCGCATGTTAGAAAAGTTTGACATGCGGCCATGCGACAACCAATCAGGAAGAGCCTGCAGACCTAGACCCACCATCCATCACACTTGCGCAGTTAGGGAATGACAGCAAACAGGAAACTATGAGGTCGAAAACACATAGGGTATTTGATGAAAAAAATCAAAAACACACAAGGTTTCTGACACCAAAAGATAAGCGCATAAAAGCCAGAAGGCATAAGGTCAAAAATAATGAAGGTTTTCACATAGACCAAAAATATCTTGGATTTTCAAAAACATTGTGGGTTTTCGACACTTAGGTAGATTTTAAAATTGTTTCCTGCAAACCTTAAAATTTGAATAACTCCCTGGGTTTTGTGATTTAGGAGATGCGATCTAGACTGAAGCAAGGTGACACATGGAAGAACATAGGGCTAAGAGCACACAACATGAAATCAAGTGGATTTTCATCACACATTAAAACTATGACTTGCAGGCATGGCAGGACAACATGACAAACATTTGCAGGGAACAGGCCATTTTCACAGGATTTTGCTCTGACAAGAAAATGGACTAACACAGCATTCTCATTCCTAACAAAGGATGCAAATTTGGAGGGAGAAGTGACTATAAAGATGGAGGCAGTTGCAGAAAGAAATGAATTTGGCAGAATTAGAAGATATTTTGATAAGAATTGACAGGTGTGAGTTTGTTGAAATTGGCTCTCTTTTGCCTTTATTTCTTCTTCTTCTCCATTTTTTCAAAGGTGGAGAGTTCTAGTCCCAGGAAATCTTGTAGTCTAAATTCTCTATGGTCTTTTCTAGACTGGTTCCATGAGTGGATCATGTTGTAAATATGACCCTCTTCTCTTCATATAGGGTGTTTTCCTAATTCCTTTATGGTCTCAGATGATAATTTGTGTGTAATATTTTACCTTGTGAATAAGATTACAACACTATTTTTACTACTATCAGATTGTCTCCATTTGCTTCCTAAATTTATTGGTTAAAGCATCAAGGGTGTTTTAGTTTTTCTATTGTATGTCTGCAATAGAGTTGTTTCAAGGAAATGGCTGAATTTTGGATTAATTTTCAAATGCGTATGAGTTGAGGTATCAAGGGTATCTCATACTTATCTTTCAATGGATGTTGATTAATGTATTGCTTATTTCTAGGTTTCTTCCATGGGGAGGGTTAAAGTCCTTTGAATAAATGATTGCATATTTGAGAACACGGGTGGATTTCTAAGAAGAGTTTGATCAATGGTGCATGATTTGGTGTAAGGCATCATCATGTTAAACTGTGTTATTTTCCTTATTTCATAAGTTGTCTATTGCATATTTCATTTGACTGTGTTGCCCATTGGATAAGGCACTGGTCTATGAGGGACTTGGGGTATTTCAGAGGTCCATCCCACCCAAAACTATAAATGATAACATTTTCCATTTCATGTTGATAGGAGGAGTTAGGAAGTTTGTCTAGTTTTTAGATTCATTGTATGCAAGTGGGATTTTGCATGAGATCTAGTGAGCATTGGGGTATTCATCCCTAAAATTCTAAAAACTATTCCACAAAGTGACATACTTGCAGGCCTATTATTTGTAATAAGGAGTTATGTGTGTGTAGATGAGGTGTACCTAACTAAGTGAGTGGAACTCAAAGTGAAGAAGGTTGTAGGCCTTGTCAACATTATCCCTTTCTTGTCCTTAGATTTGTAGGAAGAAGTAGATCTCTAACAATTAGATAAATATCCCATGTTTGGTTATCATTTTCTCTTTTAGAATTGGAGGGTGCAAGAAAAAGCACTAACAATAGGTAGGCTCTTGTCAAGATAAAGATCAAAGACTTTACCAAAAGTGTGAAAGTACATGTAGATAATCAGTGAACCAAATATGAATATCTTACTCTTATCATGTTTAATGGCTTTTATATTGTCTAACAACTATGCATGCAAGATCTCATAGAGGTTAAACTCTCCATTTTCCTTAACTATCCTTATAGCTACCAGAATAGTCACTAATGATACACTGTTCACTCTCTTAGCATGCTGAAACTTATAACACAGTATCATAGCCATGATTTTGTTATCATTTTCTTTTATAGGCTCAATTATCATGCCACGCTTATCACTCTCAGACTTACATACATGCTTGACCTATTTCCTGACATCTTTACCTGCTGGAAGTTGTTAGAATAACTAAGAGGGGGGGTGAATCAGTTATCTAGTATCCCAAAACAAAATGTATAATTCAAAACTATTTCTTCAATTTCTGCTCATCAGTAAACAATAAATACTTTCACTATCTGTGCCTTTACCGATTACCAGTCTAATACTATAATAGTTTACCAATCAAATCTAACATGTAACATGTAAAGAATGATAACAAACATATATCACAATCAACACATAACATAAGAGATTTAACATGGAAACCCTATAAAGGGAAAAACCACCTGGGACCAGCAACCCAAAATTGTTCACTCTTCTAAAGTGAGGTCGGTTAAGACCCAACCCTATTAAAGGTTTACAAACACACTGTCAGGTGTGACCTTGTTAGAGGATTTTAGACTAGAAGTTATCATCCAACCAGCATTTACTATGGGGTTGATAGGATAACAATGTTCATTCTATGAATGATACATCATAAGACTTTCAGAGTCCACTCGGTTAAGATATTTTGACTGTATACAATGGTTAAATATGTAACAGTAAATGACCTGCCCTAATACAACTTTAATTGCAGATTACATATCAATATTTAGTCCATACAAATCCTTCTGATCAATATTTCACTTCAGATTCAATACTGTATAAACTTACTATCCATCGATAATTGCTCTTTGTAGCTTGATAATTGTTCTGTAGCTCAATTCTTACTAACCAGTATGATCAGAATGCATGAAAACCTTGTTCACGCAATATTCCTGCAGCTTCTTCTTCCGGCATTCTTTCATAAAGAAATTATGTTCTCTAATATAGACGAGTAAATCATTTTCTTCTCCACCATTAGATTTTTTTGCTTAACCACATTCATAGATTTTTCCACTTCAAACTTTCTCGGTACTTGTGTCAATAACACGTTTCAATCTTCTCCATTAGATCTTCCCTGAATTTTGTCAGTCATCAATCTGTGTAACAAACATTATCTGTTACCTCGATGTTATAATCTTGCTAGCTCATCAATCTTATCAGCTAAACTAATCATTTAATTCATTCTGTTCCACTCAGTTAACAAAGAAATGCATCGGTGAACACTGCTCAGTTAATACTATGATCGGTATACACTATACTCCGTCATTGTATACTAGAAATGCTTCATTTACCGACAACACTGCTTTGTGTCTTTCAGCTCTATACTTCATTATAGATGAATACAACATAATAAAGTCAATATCATCAAGTCATAGACTCATCAAAAAGTTACTCAATGTGTTCCTTATCCTCATCTGTCATGTACATCTTTCTCCATGTAGATTTCTTTGTTCTTCATCTCTTTCACCTTTCTTCAGATGTCTCGGTATAGTAACTTACAAGATAAGTGCTTCAAACTAGTTGACATCAATGACAACATAATACTAATTTAATCATATTACATATCTAATCAGAAACTCCTCAGTGATCTTTAATCATAGATTCTTCAATCAGATTCCAAATCAGTTGTAGTTCAACAATCTCTCCCTTTGGCATTGATGGCAACTCAAGTAATATGAAATGTACCATACACATACCAAACATATATTCTACAACTTAGTGAACAAAATGTTGTAAGTCGAATAGAATTAATATGTTTAATCACTACATTACTAAATAGCATTAAATAGTATAGTTTTACCATTCTACAGTTGTGAACTTTTTAGTTCTCTTGTTCCTACTTCTATTCTTTATAACTGATCTTCAATACTCTGTCTCATTCAAATTGTCTCTCCCTTAGATAATTCTCATTGGGGCTTGTCCCTTTTGATCCTTTTCATATATTTTTCCTTTTCATATTGTTTATCTTTCCCCTTTTCATTTCATATTATTTATCTCTCCCTTTGACAACAATGCCAAAGAAACAAATAAACAAATAATTATGTCTTCCTCTATATCTCTGAATACTGATATTCCAATCATTTCAAGCTCTCAAACTTAATCATAACCTTGAACATAATTCAAAGTGTGAACTATGCTGCATCAACATGAATGATCTACTGATATAAGTAGGCAAATGCAACAACCAGATCACCTTAGTGACCGATAGACAGGGGACAGACCCCAAGTCTAGTCCTTAAGTATTCAAATGTGTCCTTCGGTAGGGGTTTTGTAAAAATATCTGCAAGTTGTTCTTTAGATGTGACAAATTCTAACTTCACTTGCTTCTCTTGCACTTGTTCTCTTAGGTAATGATACTTAATAGATATATGCTTTGTCTTAGAGTGCATCACAGGATTCTTTGAAATATTAATAGCACTAGTATTGTCATAATATATAATCACCGAGTCAGTGATTACCTCATTCATTCCTTCCAACACTTGTTTGATATATGCAATATTTGAATAGTTAGTAGCAATAGCAACATATTCTGCTTCATTTGTAGACTAAGAAATACAAGCCTATTTTTTACTTGTCCATGTTACAAGTCTTTCACCAAAGAAAAATTGCTCCTCTGGTGGTGCTTTTTCTATCATCCACATTTCTAGCCCAACCAGCATCGATGTAAACTTTTAATTCAAACTTCCCTTCCTTAGGATACCATAATCCAAAATTCTTTGTTTTCTTCAAGTATCTTAAGATTCTTTTTGTAGCTATCATGTGTGATTCTCTAGGATTAGCAGAAAATCTTGTAACAATTCCCATAGCATGTTCTATACCTGGTCTACTGTGAACTACATACATTAACTTACCAATCATGGATCGATAGAGTGTCTAGTTTACCTCTATAGTTTCATCCTCCTTTTTTAATTTGCATCCAGTAGCCATCAATGTTCCCACAAGTTTAGCATCTTCCATGCCAAATGTCTTCAATACTTCCTTTATGTATTTAGATTGTGTGATGAATATTTCATCACTCCACTGAATCACTTGTAGTCCAAGAAAGAACTTAATCTCTCCGAACATAGACATTTCAAATTCCTTTTGCATTTCATCAACAAATGCCTTGCAGACAAGATCTGAGCCTCCAAAGATAATATCATCAACAAATATTTCAGCAATGATAATAGTATCATCAGTATCACCTTTCACATACAGATTGATTTTTTCACTTGTTCTAATGAATCCAATACTTAACAAGTAAGTATACAGTCTTTCATACCATGCTCTCAGTTCTTGCTTCAATCCATATAAAGCTTTATGTAGTCTACATACCATGTCTTTATTGTCAAGATCAACAAATCCTTCAGGTTGTTCAATGTAGACCTCTTCTTCAAGTATACCATTTAAAAATGTTGACTTCACATCCATTTGATAGACTTTGAATTTCTTATGTGCAGCATATGCAAGTAGCATTCTAAATCCTTCTAATCTAGCAACAGGTGCAAATGTTTCACCATAGTCAATGCCTTCTTCCTGTGCATATCCCTTGCATACCAATCTAGCTTTATTTCTTATGACTTCACCATTTTCATTCAATTTATTCTTGTATATCCACTTAGTACCGATAACATTTTTATCTTTTGGTCGGGGTACTAAGGACTGGGTTTTGTTCTTCTCTATTTTCTCTATTTCTTCCTTCATTGCATTAACCCATTCTTCATTCTCTAATGCAACTTTCACAGTTTTAGGTTCAAATTCACAAATTAAACATGTACCTTATCTTGTTTTGCTTCTAGTTTGCATTCCAGCATGTCTGTCTCCAATGATTTGTGTTTCAAGATGATGTCTTCTGACAAAACTAGCCAAAACTTGATTTCTCCTTTCTTGCTCATCTTTTTCAAGGTCATTTTCTTGCTCGATAGCTCCATCTTGTTCCTCAGTTTGTGTTGTTTGTTGTCTTGCATTATTTCCCTGCTGACCGGTTGTCACAGTTTGCAGTGTCGGTAGATACTCTAGATGTTCAATGTAAGTGAATCTACCATAGTCTTTCAGTTCCTTTGTACTTTCCTCTATGTACTTGTTATCAAACTCATCAACATTAACATTAGTACTTTCAACTATCTTATTTGTAACCTTATTCAGACATTTATATGCTTTACTTGTAGTGGAATATCCCAGAAATATTCCTTCATCTCCTTTAGAATAAAATTTTCCATTTCTCTCATCTTTCAAAATAAAGCATTTACTTCCAAAAATTCTGAAATAACTTACAGTAGGTTTGTGTCCAAACCATAGTTCATAAGGCATTTAGTTGGAGTCCTTCTTCAGTTGTACTCGGTTAAGAACATACACAGCTGTACTGACAACTTCCCTCCAATATGTTTGAGAAACATTCTTTTGTATCATCAATGTTCTAGCACAGTCAATTATAGACCTTTCCTCCTTTCAGCAATGCCATTTTGCTGAGGTGTCCTCGGTACAGATACCTATCTTTTGATTCCATGCTCATTAAAAAAATTAGTAAATTCATCAGAGATAAATTCACCTCCTCTATCAGATCTTAAACATTTTATTTCCTTTCTAATTTCTTTCTCTACCTTAGCTTTATACCACTTAAACATTTTGAAAGCTTCAGATTTCTCTTTTAGGAACATAACAATCATCAGTCTAGTATAATCATCAACAAAAAGAATAAAATATCTATCACCAAAATAGCTCTGAGTTCTCATAGGACCACATAGGTCGGTATGAACCAACTCAAGTATCTTCTTTGTTGAGTAGTCTTTGCTTTTAAAACTGGACTTAGTCATCTTACCTTTCTGACATTCATGGCACATGGCATGATCAGGTTTTGTCAAGTTAGGCTATCCTATAACCCTTTTTTTTCTACTAATCTTGATCATGTTGTCAAAGTTCACATGGCATAACCTTATGTGCCACAACCAAGCATCTTCATCCTTTATTAACAAACAAGAAGACTGATCCATATCAAGATAGAATAGATTACCTCTAGATTGTGTACCAGTTCCAACAAGTCTTCCTCCATCATCATAGATCTTCACCTTTTTGCTCTCAAAAGCTAGTCGATGGCCTGAATTGTTTAGCTAAGCCACACTTAATAGGTTATAGTTCAGTCCATCTACCCAATAAGCATTTTCACATTGTAGTCTATCATTCATCATCAGTGATCCTTTACCTCTTACCATACAAGGTGCATCATTTCCCATTCTCACAGATCCTACATTATATTCAACAAGATGATCAAACTTCTCTACATCACTGGTCATATGATATGTACAACCACTATCTATGATCCATGTATCATTTTTGCTTACTTTAGACATTAGTGTTGTCTCTTCATGTTTCTCTTCTTCTTCTGAGTCATCTTTCATAGAAACAAATACAACTTCTATATCATCATCAAAATCAGATTCAGTTTCAATATCTTTGGCTATGTAACATACCTTTTTGCCTTTTTCATCTCGGTTGTCTCTGTTGTTGTGTTAATAGCCTCTGTTGACTCTTCTCCCATAGCTTCCTTTAGATCGGTCTTTGGATCTGTCATCATCTTTCTTCTGTGGACATCTAACAGTGATGTGACCAACTTCTTTATAGTTAAATCATGCTAAAGGTAACTTACCTCTATACCTTCCTTTTCCTATGGGAAATCTTCTAGCCATAAGTGCTTCAAGCTCATCAAGTTCATCATCGGTGTTGTCATCACTATCACAATTCTTACTATACTTGCTAGACTTTCCAATCTTCAAAGAAGACATGAAAGTGGATTCAACAAAAGGAACAACACTATTATCAAAGTTGTTTAATTCAACGGTTGTAAGTTTACCAATCAGAGTGTCAAGAGTAAGGTTGGATGTATCTCTTATTTCATGAATTGCAAAAATCTTGATTGCATAAACTGGTAGCAAAGTTCTGAGAATCTTGCTTATCATTGTTTCATCGTCAATTACTCCATTAGATGCTCTAATAGCATGTACCACCTCTTTGAGTCTATTTGAATATTGGATAATGTTCTCACCTTCTTTCATTCTCATATCATCAAATCTGCCTCTCAAACTATCAGCTTGAGCTCTTTTGACATTCAAATATCCACTATATATTTGTGTTAATTTATCCCACATTCCTTTGGCAGTCATGCATGTCTTAATATCTTCAAATTTAGCATCGATATAGGTAGCAGCAAGTTCCATCATAGTAACATTGTGTTCATGTTTGTCCTTCAATTGATCAAGAGTTAAGGGACTAGTGGGCAGTTGCATGTAGCCATTCTCCATCAGATTTAGTGCAGAGTTCCCAATTCCAGATATGTGCAGCTTCATTCTGCTTTTCCATACTGTGAAGTTCTCTTTGTTCAGTTTTGGTACTTCCCTCTTATACATCTTGAGATGTTTATGCTTAAGTCCTTAAAACTCTATTCCAAGTAACCAACACTCTGATACCAATTGTTAGAATAACTGAGAGGGGGGGTGAATCAGTTATCTAGTGTCCCAAAACAAAATGTATAATTCAAAACTATTTCTTCAATTTTTTCTTGTCGGTAAACAATAAATACTTTCACTGTCTGTGCTTTTACCAATTACTAGTCTAATACTATAACAGTTTACCGATCAAATCTAACATGTAACATGTAAAGAATGATAACAAACAAATATCACAATCAACACATAACACAAGAGATTTAATGTGGAAACCTTGTAAAGGGAAAAACCACCTAGGACCGACAACCCAAAATTGTTCACTCTTTTGAAGTGAGGTCGGTTAAGACCCAACCCTATTAAATGTGTACAAACACACTGTCAAGTGTGACCTTGTTAGAGGATTTTAGACTAGAAGTTATCATCCAACCAGCATTCACTATGGGGTTGACAGGATAACAATGTTCATTCTATGAATGATACATCATAAGACTTTCAGAGTCCACTCGGTTAAGAGATTTTGACTGTATACAATGGTTAAATATGTAATAGTAAATGACCTGCCCTAATACAACTTCAATTGTAGATTACAGATCAATATTTAGTCCATACAAATCCTTCTGATCAATATTTCACTTCAGATTCAATATTGTATCAACTTACTATCCATCATTAATTGCTCTTTATAGCTCAGTAATTGTTCTCCAGCTCGGTTCTTACTAACCAGTATGATCAGAATGCATGAAAACCTTGTTCACGTGATATTCCTGCAGCTTCTTCTTCTTCCAGCATTCTTTCATAAATAAATTATGTTCTCTTATATAGATGAGTAAATCATTTTCTTCTCCACCATTCACCATTATATTTTTCCTCTTAACAACATTCATAGATTTTTTCACTTCAAATTTTCTCGGTACTTGTGTCAATAACGCATTTCAATCTTCTCCATTAGATCTTCCCTAAATTTTGTTAGTCGTCGATCTTTGTAACAAACATTATCTGTTACCTCGATGTTATACTCTTGCCATCTCATCAATCTTATCAGCTAAACTAATCATTTAACTCATTATGTTCCACTCGATTAACAAAGAAATGTGTCAGTGAACACTGCTTAGTTAATACTACGATCGATATACACTATACTCTGTCAGTGTATACTACAAATGCTTCATTTATCGACAACACTGCTTTGTGTCTTTCAGCTCTATACTTCATTATAGATGAATGCAACATAATAAAGTTAATATCATCAAGTCATAGACTCATCAACAAGTTACTCAATGTGTTCCTTATCCTCATCTATCATGTACATCTTTCTCCATGTAGATTTCTTTGTTCTTCATCTCTTTCACCTTTCTTTAGATGTCTCAGTATAGTAACTTACAAGATAAGTGTTGCCAAACTAGTTGACATCAATGACAACATAATACTGATTTAATTATATTACATATCTAATTAGTAACTCCTCGGTGATCTTTAATCATAGATTCTTCAATCAGATTCCAAATCAATTTTAGTTCAATAGAAGTATGGCGTTAGTCTTAAAGAGTCTAGTCATCTCATGAATGAGATCTGATGTTATGCGAATAGGAAATTCTTCAATCCAAAATAGATCATCATTAATTTTGATAAGAAGAATTTTGATCCATTCTGACTCATGGAACTCATATGCAGTTGCATATTCAATTATAGGGTTATTTCATAAGTGCTCAAATTCATCCTTGAATGTCATGTCTGGATTAACTATTGTCTCTATGTGCAACCTTATCCTATCTACTCCTACAGGTTCTTTCTTACAATATATGTAGGCACATATATCTTCTACATGCATAACTCCCATTAGAGTTCTAGTGAATGTTCCTTCTAGGTCATCTAGGACTGACTTGAATGGATGATTCTTGAATATATATCTCTTCCTCTCTACAATATCAAATACAACTGGAGTGGCCATTACTTACTTGATCAATGCTTAAATAGGGTTCCAAAGGTTTTCTGAAATGTCACATCTGAACAAGGGTTCCAAAACCAACTTAACTTCTTTCACTGATGAAAACAACTGCAATCTTCCAACACTAACTACTTTGATCTCATGTGCTCTCCAAGGGCTTGATCTCAAATGCAAATGTATGGATAATGGATCTTTGGTGACTATTAAAATAACTTTTTGCAATTAATGCTTGTCACATAAACATGGGTTGCAACAATGAATTTTAATCTCAGTCCTTGCTATCAATCAAGTAGTGTGATCTTGCATACTGTATCAACAGTAACCAAACAACTAAAACCAAAGGTGCATACTTAGAGGGTGAGTATACCATCCACGTAGGGTCTAGAGCTTATCTAGATCCCCCTATCACCATGAGGGTCATTCATCTAGAAGTAGAAGGTGCATCCACTGAGGATGCATCTAATACTATGGCATTGACATTATCTTGCTTTACTTCCATCCAAATCTTGCTTGCATCTTATATAGATTTCACAAACTTGACTTCTCCAGATTCATCCAATATTGATCCTTGAGACTTATTAGGTCTTTCTTGTCTTTGTGCTTGTGATCTGAAAAACTTTGAGATGTGTCCAGCCTTGTTACAAGAGTGACAAATAACTCAAGGCCTTATATTCCTTAGCAGATTGATGTGAGTTACCATATTGCATTGTCTAGTTGTGTGACCATTTTAATTGCATATCTGACATGTAACGTTCAGAGGACTTCTAACACTTTGTTGAGGTTGATTTCTCTAATTATGTTGTGTCTGGCTTCTTGGATTTGATCTAAAATTCATATCTCTATGACCAAATTTATTGCATGAATAACAATAACCATTCAAAGGTCTTACCTCTTTACAATCTCTTTCTATATGTCCATGCTTGTTATAGGCATAACAAGTTTTGTTTACTGGCTTGCATTCATCTTTAGATGGTTCTTCTTTTTCTTTAGTATGATTTTTAGTCTTCTTGGCTTCTATAGATTCTTCAGGTGCTTTCATTCTTTATTGCATTGCATCAATCTGAACTTGGGCTTCATTGTATCTAGTACTAGTGGTATCTCCTTTTAACTTTCGTGCACAGATCTAAGAATCTAATAGATCAGAACTTGTGTGCAATTTGTTAATATGGATCTTTACTTTTTTCAACTTAGATTCCATCTTTTTCTTGATGTTTTCCAACTCCAAGATTTTAGATCTGCTTGCATAAGTTCTTCATCCAGCTATTTGTTTTCTTTGACCTATTCTTCATAGGCTTCTTGATTGTTAGTTAACTTTTCATCCAATTATTCAATCTGATCCTTCAGAGACATGTTTTCTTCATTCATCTTTTTGACCATTTTTCCCAAATTATTTGTTGAACAATATTTCAAATCTTTTCTCGGTTTCTTGATGAATACTTGCAAACCACTGAACTTCAATTTTAGTTCTTTAATTTCTTTTTCAGATTTGTCAAGATCTTCAAGAGCTGCTTCAAGATTCTTCTTTAGATGTTTTACTTCTTCTAAAACCATGATATCCTCAAGTGGTTAAACTTATCTTCAGAGGACCAAAGCTCTGATACCAATTGTTAGGAATGGGAACACTAAGAGGGGGGGTGAATTAGTGTTCTATAATTAATTTCTGATACTTGAAACTTAACTCAATTACTTAAATAATGAAATTAATAGTAAAGAAAATGAAGTATTCAACCATAACACATAACACAAGATATGTTTACGGGTAAACCTTGGCCAAAGGAAAACCCTGGTGGGAATTAGTACCCATGAATAATTGTACTTTGTATTATGAACCTGTTAATGTTCCTTTGCCCTGTTAGGAACAGTCTTTACAATGCTTAGTACAATGACCTGATCAAAGGTCAGACCCTGTTAGGAGTCTTGAAGTAAAAAACCCTATTAGGGGTGTAAGGCTCACTGCCAGAGCTCACTGCTCAATAAAGAAGGCTACAACCTCCTGGATATCGAATACACATTATATCTGCAAGGGTGAACTACTGCTATGACACTGTTGCCTGACTGTCTGATCAGTTTCATTTGTGCGCTGATGCTTTAACCTCTTGTAAAGCTCTATATCATTATTACTTCTCTAACACATACTTTGCATACTTGTGCTCTTCTATTTCAACTTCTATATCCACATCATGCTCAAATACAAAAGCACATGTCTCATATATAGGCGTAGCCAAAACTAATTACTAAGTTGGCCTACAACCTATTACATACAATGCTTCCAAATGAATTGGCTCAAGCATGTTTACATACAATGATATTAACAAGTCTATAACATAAATTTAATAGGCCCATAGCCTTTACAAAACAAAATAATACTCGCTAATCAAATTGTTTCTTGTTGGTTGCATGCTCTATTTTGTCGCTTACTATATGTGTCACTTCAACTCATTGTAACTTCTTCATACTGTTACATCTGACCATGTGTGCTTAACCATAGCTTACTAACATACTCAAAAGCTTATCTTCAAGGGCGCATACCAAAACTCGATCATACACACGTGCGATGATGCTTTGTTCATCAGGTTCTTTACTATCTTCTCTGTCTTCCATACTTAGCCAAATTTTGATCTTTTAAGTTAGTGCGTTGACTCCAAAACTTCATATGACTTTATGCCATAACGAAAACATAAGACTTAGTCATATATACTAGTAAAGTCAACTTGCCAACAATATTAAGGTTTATTTTTCAATTAGGTTTAGGGATCTTTTTTTAAATTAGGTTTATGGTTAAGATTCATGTTTATTTAATGTTAAGGTTTATGTTGGTTCATGTTTTCATATCATGTTTCTAATCATTTATATACATTTTTCTAATGTTTTGTAACATTTTCGTAATATTTTAAAACATATCTAATAAAAATAAATTAATTAACTAACTAACTAACACATTTTTTTAACTGAAAAAAATCTTAATTAAATAACTAAATCTACATAAAATCATATTATTTAATTTTTACAATTAAAAATAATAAAATTACATGAACAAAAACAACTACTAAATTAACATTTTTATTCAAATTACAATTATTTAATATTAAATAGACAAAAATAACTTTAAAACATTAAAAAATGTTAAAATAAAAAAATAAAAAAAAGGCCTACCTATTTCAGCCGAAAACCTCCTAAGGTGCTCCACAAAATTCACAAGCCGCTCCATTCAAATGAGCCTAACCCTTCAATTTTTTGGTTTATATAGTTTTTGATGGTTTCAGCCGGAACGCCCTCGCCACATGGCACCTAGTGTGCGCCACATAGTTCCGGTCGGAACTGGTCCGGCTAGAACTGTTTCAGCCAAAACCATAAAAATTTTCCTCTAGTGTGACACAGCTATTTACTTTTACCATCATAACAACACAAGAACTACCATCACATAACCATGCATTGACTCTCAGCAAACAACTCCCTTTCCAAAATTATTTCTAGTAGGAGAAACAATGACACAAACTCAAAGCAAGGTGCCCATGAGATTTTCCATAATACATATCATCCACATACCAAATAGACATAAGCTCACAAGAGGTCAAGGATTCCTAGTAACAATTCCAAATCCCAAACTAACAACTCATTTCTTATGCAAATAAGAAGGACTACTCAAAACTAGTTGCATATAATGTCACTTACACAATAACCATCATCAAACCAAAATTTTCAAGAATGAAATCCACACATAATCCATTTCAGATACATTACAAATTCATCAATAAAAAACATCAATACAAATTTGCATCTTTCATTCACCAAGATCCACAAGTTAGATAAAATTTACTCCATCCATGTGTATATAATGCCATCATGGCAAACCATCAAATTTCCCAAACTCATTCAAAACAAGATCTAGTTATTCCAGATTAATTTTATACACAAAAACACTATCATCACTACAACATTTGGGGTTGAATTTCGATGCCAATTTGCAATGCCACTACAATTTGTGTTTTTTTTTGTGTTTTTTTTTTCAAGTGCCCCCGACGGTGTCATAATAGTGATGCTATTGTCGTAATTGTGACACCCATTTGGTTATAAACAAAAAAAAAAAAAGGAAGTGTCATTTGTAATTTGTGAATTTGAAGAGCTTATGCAAAGACGACACTGCATTTCTGCATGGCGCGAAGAGGGCATCCAAGTTTGGCGTGCGCAAAGAGGTCGGCACCATTTGAGAAGAGGGCACTGGCACTTCAAGTAGGCATTCAAGCTTTGTCTTCTCATTAACTCAATTTCAAAGGCATTGTTTACATCTTAATTAGCATTTGGAATGCTCGATGACCCGTGAGCTTTGAGAGATAGGGCATCATTGCTATTACCTTCAAGGCATTGTGTGAAGTGTTTGATCTCTCTTTATTTATTTTGTTGTTGATATTCACTATGTGGTACTCCATGTTTGTGACCATTTCATGAGGAAATGTCTTGATGGCTCATGGGCTGCAAGCTAAGGCATCATACATTGTTTATGAGCTCATTGTTTAATACTTGCATTGTTTACATCTTATCATTTGGAATGCCTGATGACCCGTGAGCTTTGAGAGCTAGGGCATCACTTCTATTACCTTCAAGGCATTGTGTGAAGTGTTTGATCTCTCTTTATTTGTTTTTTTGTTGATATTCACTATGTGGTACTCCCCGCTTATGATCATCTCACGAGGAAATGTCTTGATGGATCGCGGGCTGCAAGCTAGGGCATCATACATTGTTCATGAGCTCACTGTTTAATACTGGCATTATTTACATCTTTTCATTTGGAATGCTTGATGACCTGTGAGCTTTGAGAGCTAGGGCATCATTTCTATTACCTTCAAGGCATTGTGTGAAGTGTTTGATCTCTCTTTATTTGTTTTTTTGTTGATATTCACTATGTGGTACTCCCCGTTTATGATCATTTCATGAGGAAATGTCTTGATGGCTCATGGGTTGCAAGCTAGGGCATCATACATTATTCATGAGCTCATTGTTTAATACTAGCATTGTTCATGAGCTCACTGTTTAATATCTAGCATCATGCAAACATATATTAATACACTTACTATTTTTAATTTGAGCTTGGGCATCATGCAATGTTATTGTTGTCATTGCATGCTTGTTTTTGTTGTGCACCATATATTGTTTTATACACTATTTATTTCATTGAGACCGTGAGCTTGGCATTTGTAATGTATTTTCTGTTACTGGATCAATGCTACCATGTTGTTGAGTCTGTGTATGGCTTGACTATGCACATGCATAATTGTAGATGAGGATTAGTAATATGGTGCCAGGCATTGCTTAGATCCTTTGGATCTAACCCCATCTTTTCCTTTTTTGCAGGTTTTGGATCATACAAGAGCATACTGGATTGAACCCTGGGTCAACACTTCATTACTTCAAGCAATGTCTGGTACCTTCATTATTTATGTTCATCCACTTATGTATATTTGCATTCATTCATATTATTTTGAAATTTGGCTATTAGTGACCATATAGGACCATTCTTGATGTTTTTGGGTCATTTGATGAAAAGATGTAAATAGGGACATCAATAATAAAATAGGGATATATTAAGATTAATATTGTAAGTAAAAACATTACACAGTGGCATTTAGATTAAGTACAATATGAATTCACATGCCTTTAATTATGATACACTTTTGAAATTATCACTCATTGGTCATTTGAAAATTTAAGATATAAGTATCAGAATATAAACTATTGCAAAAGGAAGAAACCCATATGTATCTATCATCATTTAATAAAAAATATAAAAATATCCCACAGACACAGTTGCTATTATAACAACCATCCTCTAATCCCATGGTGTACTAGTCTCAAGGTAAGAACAATTTACTTAAGCCATCATATAAGTATCATCCTAAAGTTTAAATAGACATTGACTATGGATATACAACACTGAGCCATAATAAATTACAAAGTTTCACTATAATTTCTACGTCCACTTACAATCATCCTACTACTTACACTACAATTTCTATGTCCACTTACAATAATAAATTACAGAGTTTCACTATAATTTCTATATCCACTGCCATTAAAATATATCACTCATCCTGTTATATAGGCACCCTTCTCATTAAGTGTTTCCATTAAAATATATCACTCTTGTTATATAATGTATATGCATACTTGTTTAAAATGTCATACTTGTTGCTCTTAAATATTATTACCATTTCACTTAAATTTACATGACATTTAAACCAAGCCCAAAATGTATACATACGTGTAAGTATAGGAGAAGCTAGATTCTGCAACTATTGAAAAAAAAAAAACTATACCAATAGCAGCTTACAAGAAACTATACTTGTGCTTACTACACCATACCTCAACATCATAATGCTTATCATTTTCAAGCTTGAGTGAAGCTTCGTACCACACACCATTTGCAGATTTGTACGCAATGCTAATTTAGGCTGCATGTAAACTAGATGTGTCATGTAAACAACATGGTTGAATGCAATCTCTTTTGCATGTTTTCAAGAGTTTTCCCATGAATAGAAGTGTAAATAATGCATTTAACATAATCTACAAATAGCATGTGGTATGAAGTCTCGCTGAAGCTTGAAATATATCCACTCCTCATGTTATTGTCAAAATTAAATTCAAATATTTCTCAAAATATTTATTCTTGTAGAATTAAGATATCCTTATCTCAATAATAAAACAATCTTCCATAATAGCTTTTGAATCACATTAACACATACCCATGTTCTATAGCATAGTTCATTTTAGAAGTGTATGGTTGATGTCCCTATTTTATAGTGTTTGATATTTTCTATTACCTTCAAGGCATTGTGTGAAGTGTTTGATCTCTCTTTATTTGTTTTGTTGTGCATATACATTCTTTGATCAACTCTGATATGCACAGGTGATGAACATTCATATTTTCCTAAGCAGTACTTTGAGATTTCCTTCAATACATGTACTATTGTGAAAATCATCACAAGTCCATTTGTTGTTGGAAAGCTCACAGTACACATGTCTAGATGACATTGTTTACATCTTAGCATTTGGAATGCTTGATGACCCGCGAGCTTTGAGAGCTAGGACATCATTGCTATTACCTTCAAGGTATTGTGTGAAGTGTTTGATCTCTCTTTATTTATTTTATTGTTGATATTCACTATGTGGTACTCCCTGTTTATGATCATTTCATGAGGAAATATCTTGATGGCTCACGGGCTGCAAGTTAGGGCATCATGCATTGTTTATGAGCTCACTGTTTGAGAAACTCATGTCCCTATTTGATTGGCTGGTACTTTGTTTGTTATATTAAGTTTACATCATATATTTAGTCTTAATAAATATCTTATAAAACAACATAAAACTAACCCAAAATACTTTGTCTTAATAAAATCTTAATAAAACAATATATTTAGTCTCAATAAAATCTTATAAAACAACATATATTGTGTGAATTGTTTGATCTCTCTTTATTTTTTTTGTTGTTGATATTCATTATGTGGTACTCCCCACTTATGATCATTTCATGAGGAAATGTCTTGATGGCTCATAGGTTGCAAGCTAGGGCATCATACATTGTTCATGAGCTCAATGTTTAATACTGGCATTGTTTACATCTTTTCATTTGGAATGCTTGATGACTTGCGAGCTTTGAGAGCTAGGGCATCATTTCTATTACCTTCAAGGCATTGTGTGAAGTGTTTGATCTCTCTTTATTTGTTTTTTTATTGATATTCACTATGTGGTACTCCCCGTTTATGATCATTTCATGAGGAAATGTCTTCATGGCTTGCGGGCTACAAGCTAGGGCATCATGCATTGTTTATGAGCTCGTTGTTTGAGCACCTCATGTCCATATATATATACTTCAAAGGAGGAATTATGAAATATAGTTGTAGGTAGTTATCTCTTCTATAATGATGGAGGAGTGAAAGGTAATGATCAATAAGGTTACTGCTATTAGATCATACATTAACAAACTTACTATTTTGAATTTCAGCTCAGGCATCATGCAATATTATTTTTGTCATTGCATGCTTGCTGTTGTTGTGCATCATTTATTGTTTTATACACTGCTTATTTCATTGAGAATGTGAACTTGGTTTTTCTTTCAAAAGTGTATGGCTTGACCATGCACATGCATAATTATAGATGAGGATCAGTAATAGGATGTCATTCATTGCTTAGATATTTTTAATCTAACCCCCATCTCTCTTTTCTTTGCAGGTTCTGGATCACACAGGGGCACACTAGATTCATACCCGGGTCAAAAATTCATCACTTCAGACAATGTCTGGCACCCTTATTATTTATGTTCATCCTCTTATGTATGCATGTACTCTTGCATTTTCTTCTGAAAGTTATTTTCCTTGTATAGTATATACAAGTTATTATTATATATATATATACACACATGTAATCTTTAGATGCAAAAATATATTTTTCTTTACATGTATCTTTGCATGAAATGAACACAAATTAAACAAGGTCATCTAATAATGCAAACTAGGGTACTCTAGTCACTCATCTAGTAATTAGTTCCCCAAACCATTACTAAGGATTGAACATAAGTCTAAGTCCCCAAATATATTGTTCTATATGTATAAAACAATATATGGTGCACAATAGTAGCAAGCATGCAATGGGAGCAATAACATTGCATGATGCCCGAGCTCAAATGCAAAGAAGTAAGTGTATTAATGTTTGATCTAATAGCAGTAACCTCATTGATCATTACCTTTCACTCCTCTATCATTATAGAAGAGATAACTACCTACAACTAGGGCATCATGCATTGTTTATGAGCTCATTGTTTGATCACCTCATGTCCCTATTTGATTGGCTAGTGCTCAAGCAGTGAGCTCATAAATTGCAACACCCATTTGGTTATAAACAAAAAAAAAAAGTGTCTTTTTTAATTTGTGAATTCGAAGAGCTTCCGCGAAGATGGAACTACAGTTTTGCATGGTGGGAAGAGGGAATTCGAGTTTGGCATGCCCAAAGAGGCCAGCAGCATGTGGGAAGAAGGAACTAGCACTTGAGGTAGGCATTTGAGCTTTGTCTATTTGATCATAAAGGGGGAGTACCACATAGTGAATATCAACAACAAAACAAATAAATAGAGAGATCAAACACTTCACACAATATATGTTGCTTATAGCTCACAGTCAACTACAATAGCTCACAGTCTCAATGAAAAAAATAGTGTATAAAACAATATATGGTGCACAACAGTAGTAAGCATGCATTGATAGCAATAACATTGCATGATGCCCGAGCTCAAATTTAAAATAGTAAGTGTATTAATGTATGATCTAATAGAAGCAACCTCATTGATCATTAACTTTCACTCCTCCATCATTATAGAAGAGATAACTACCTACAACTAGGGCATCATGCATTGTTTATGAGCTCACTGTTTGAGCACCTCATGTCCCTATTTGATTGTCAGTGCTCAAATAGTGAGCTCATAAATAATGCATGATGCCCTAGCTTGTAGCCCACAAGCCATCAATACATTTCCTCATCAAATGATCATAAATGGGGAGTACCACATAGTGAATATCAACAACAAAACAAATAAAGAGAGATCAAACACTTCACACAATGTCTTGAAGGTAATAGAAACAATTCCCTAGCTCTCAAAGCTCGTGAGTCATCGAACATTCCAAATGAAAAGATGTAAACAATGTCAGTATTATACCTAAACAATACCATACCTCAACATCATAATGCTTATCATTTTCAAGCTTCAGAGAGGCTTCATACCATGAAGTGTCCGCAGATTTGTATGCAACATTGATTTAGGCTAAAGGTAAACTACATGTGTCATGTAATCAACATGGTTGAATTCAATCTCTTTTGCACATTTTTGAGAGTTTTCCCACCAATACAAGTGTAAATAATGCATTGAACATAATAGATGAACACTGCATGGTATGAAATCTCGCTGAACATTAAAATATATCACTCCTCATGTTATTGTCAAAATTAAATTCAAATATTTCTCAAAATATTTATTCTTGTAGAATTAAGATATCCTTATCTCAATAATAAAACAATCTTGCATAATAGCTTTTGAATCACATTAACACACACCCATGTTCTGTAGCATAGTTCATTTTAGAAGTGTATGGCTTGACTATGCACATGCATAATTGTAGATGATGATCAGTAATAGGGTGCCAGGCATTACTTAGATCCTTTGGATCTAACCCCATCTTTTCCTTCCTTGCAGGTATTGGATCATACAAGAGCATACTAGATTGAACCCTAGTCAACACTTCATTACATCAAGCAATATCTGGTGCCTTCATTATTTATGTTCATCCAGTTATGTATGTTTGCATTCATTCATATTCTTCTGATAGCTGGCTATTAGCGACCATATATGATGATTCTTGATGTTTTTGGGTCATTTGATGAAAAGATGTAAAAGTTTCTTAAAGGTAGGCATTTGAGCTTTATCTTCTCATTAACTCAATTTCATCTTGATGGCATTTGTTTATTTAATGGTAAAATATAAATGTTAATACTAGCATTGTTTACATCTTTGCATTTGGAATGCTCGATGACATGTGAGCTTTGAGAGCTAGGCCATCGTTGTTATTACCTTCAAGGCATTGTGTGAAGTGTTTGATCTCTCTTTATTTGTTTTGTTGTTGATATTCACTATGTGGTACTCCCTGTTTATGATCATTTCATGAGGAAATATCTTGATGGCTCACGGGCTGCAAGCTAGGCCATCATACATTGTTCATGAGCTCACTATTTATTACTAGCATTGTTTACATCTTTTTATTTGGAATGCTCGATGACCTGCGACCTTTGAGAGCTAGGGTGTCATTTCTATTACCTTCAAGGCATTGTGTGAAGTATTTGATCTCTCTTTATTTATTTTGTTGTTGATATTCACTAGGTGGTACTCCCTGTTTATGATCATTTCATGAGGAAATGTCTTGATGGCTCACGAGCTACAAGCTAGGACATCATACATTGTTTATGAGCTCATTGTTTAATACTGGCATTGTTTACATCTTTTCATTTGGAATGCTTGATGACTCGCAAGCTTTGAGAGCTAGGGCATCGTTGCTATTACCTTCAAGGCATTGTGTGAAGTGTTTGATCTATCTCTATTTTTTTTTTTGTTGATATTAACTATGTGGTACTCCCTATTTATGATCATTTCATGAGGAAATATCTTGATGGCTCATGGGCTACAAGCTAGGGCATCATACATTGTTTATGAGCTCACTATTTAATACTGGCATTGTTTACATCTTTTCATTTGGAATGCTTGATGACCCACAAGCTTTGAGAGCTAGGGCATCATTGCTATTACCTTCAAGGCATTGTGTGAAGTGTTTGATCTCTCTCTATTTGTTTTGTTGTTGATATTCACTATGTGGTACTTCCTATTTATGATCATTTCATGAGAAAATATCTTGATGGCTCGCGGGTTGCAAGCTAGGGCATCATACATTACTCATGAGCTCACTGTTTAATACTGGCATTGTTTACATCTTTTCATTTGGAATGCTCGATGACCCGCAAGCTTTGAGAGCTAGGGCATAATTTCTATTACCTTCAAGGCATTGTGTGAAGTGTTTGATCTCTCTTTATTTGTTTTGTTATTGATATTCACTATGTGGTACTCCCTGTTTATGATCATTTCATGAGAAAATGTCTTGATGGCTCATGGGCTACAAGCTAGGGAATCATACATTGTTCATGAGCTCACTGTTTAATATTGGCATTGTTTACATCTTTTCATTTGGAATGCTCGATGACCCACGAGCTTTGAGAGCTAGGTCATCATTTCTATTACCTTCAAGGAATTGTGTGAAGTGTTTGATCTCTCTTTATTTTTTTTGTTGTTGATATTCACTATGTGGTACTCCCTTTTTATGATCATTTCATGAGGAAATGTCTTGATGGCTCATGGGTTGCAAGCTAGGGCATCATACATTGTTTATGAGCTCATTGTTTAATACTGGCATTGTTTACATCTTTTCATTTGGAATGCTTGATGACCCGCGAGCTTTGAGAGCTAGGGCATCATTTCTATTACCTTCAAGGCATTGTGTGAAGTGTTTAATCTCTCTTTATTTGTTTTTCTATTGATATTCACTATGTGGTACTCCCTGTTTATGATCATTTCATGAGAAAATATCTTGATGGCTTGCGGACTACAAGCTAGGGTATCATACATTGTTCATAAGATCATTGTTTAATATTGGCATTGTTTACATATTTTCATTTGGAAGGTAGGCATTTGAGCTTTGTCTTCTCATTAAATCAATTTCAGTGGCATTGTTTACATCTTAGCATTTGGAATGCTCAATGACCTGTGAGCTTTGAGAGCTAGGGCATCATTTCTATTACCTTCAAGGCATTGTGTGAAGTGTTTGATCTTTCTTTATTTGTTTTTCTATTGATATTCACTATGTGGTACTCCCCGTTTATGATCATTTCATGAGGAAATATCTTGATGGCTCGCGGGCTGCAAGCTAGGGCATCATACATTGTTCATGAGCTCATTGTTTAATATCTGGCATCATGAAAACATACATTAATACAATTACTATTTTTAATTTGAGCTTAGGCATCATGCAATGTTATTGATGTCATTGCATGCTTGATGTTGTTGTGCACCATATATTATTTTATACACTATTTATTTCATTGAGACCGTGAGCTTGGCATTTGTAATGTATTTTTTGTTATTGGATTAATGCTACCATGTTGTTGAGTCTGTGTAAGACTTGCAACATTTTACCCCAAAATTTAGCAAGTAATAAAATAGGGACATCAAATAGGGATATTAGTAATAAAATAATACACTTACTATTTTTAATTTGAGCTCAGGCATCATGTAATGTTATTGTTTTCATTGCATGCTTGCTGTTGTTGTGCACCATAACAGTAACAAGAATGCAATGTTATGAAATTTTGGGATTAAATTGGTGAGTTTGTATAGTTTCTCCATTTTAAACTAACCTATGACTTCAAAGGAGGAATTATGAAATATAGTTGTAGGTGGTTATCTCTTATATAATGATGGAAATATTTCACTCCTCATGTTATTGTCAAAATTAAATTCAAATATTTATCAAAATATTTATTCTTGTAGAATTAAGATATCCTTATCTCAATAAATAAAACAATCTTGCATAATAGTTTTTGAATCACATTAACACACACCCATGTTTTGTATCATAGTTCATTTTAGAAGTGTATGGCTTGACTATGCACATGCATAATTGTAGATGAGGATCAGTAATAGGGTGTCAGGCATTACTTAGATCCTTTGGATCTAACCCCATCTTTTCCTTGCAGATTTTGGATCATACAAGAGCATACTGGATTGAACCCTAGGTCAACACTTCATTACTTTAGGCAATGTTTGGTACCTTCATTATTTATGTTCATCCACTTATGTATATTCTCAATCATTCATATTCTTCTGAAAGTTGGCTATTAGTGACCATATAGGACCATTCTTGGTGTTTTTGGGTCATTTGATGAAAAGATGTAAATAGGGACATCAGTAATAAAATTTGTTTTGTTGTGCATATACCTTCTTTGATCAACTCTGATATGCATAGGTGATGAACATTCATATTTTCCTAAGCAGTACTGTGAGCTTTCCTTCCAACACATGTACTATTGTGAAAATCATCACAAGTCCATTTGTTGCAGGAAAGCTCATAGTACACATGTCTGCATTTTTTTCACATGTTTTTATACCAAATGATGAATGCTCAATCGTTGTAATGGCAAAGCATTAGAACCATACATATAGGACCTTCATTATTTATGCTCATCCACTTATGTATGTTTGCATTTATTTATATTCTTCTAAAAGTTGGCTATTAGTGACCATATAGGACCATTCTTGATGTTTTTGGATCATTTGATAAAAAAAATGTAAATAGAGACATCAGTAAGAAAATAGGGATTGTTGTCATTGCATGCTTGTTGCTGTTGTGCACCATATATTATTTTATACATTGTTTATTTCGTTGAGACTGTGAGCTTGGTTTTTCTTTTAGAAGTGTATGGCTTGACTATGCACATGCATAATTGTAGATGAGGATCAGTAATAGGATGTCATTCATTGCTTAGATATTTTTAATCTAACCCCCATCTCTCTTTTCTTTGCAAGTTCTGGATCACACATGGGCACACTAGATTCATACGCGGGTCAAAAATTCATCACTTCAGGAAATGTCTGGCACCCTTATTATTTATGTTCATCCTCTTATGTATGCTTGTACTCTTGTATTTTCTTCTCAAAGTTATTTTCCTTGTATAGTATATACAAGTTATTTTTCATATATATACATGTAATCTTTAGATGCAAAAATTTCTTTTCCTTTACATGTATCTTTGCATGAAATGAACACAAATTAAACAAGATCATCTAATAATGCAAACTAGGGTATTGTAGTCACTCATCTAGTAATTAGTTCCCCAAACCATTACTAAGGATTGAACATAAGTCTAAGTCCCCAAATCTATTGTTCTATGTGTATAAAATAATATATGGTGCACAACAGCAACAATCATGTAATGACAGCAATAACATTGCATGATGCCCAAGCTCAAATTCAAAATAGTAAGTGTATTAATGTATGATCTAATAGCAACAATCTCATTAATTACTAAGCCAAAGGGGTTTTCTGATTCGAAAGACTTAGCAACCTCCAGAGTCATTTTCTTTTCTATTGCGTTAACAGGACGTCTACTAGAAACATTATGACTGTGCATCCCTTTTCTCATCTCTTCAATTTTTTTTCATACATTTCACCATCTGACATTTCTTTTTGGTAAGAGATGGCTGTGAAAAACATATTTCTATTTTTCATTCTGAGAAGATCTAGAGTGATTTTGAGTCACAGAGGAAATGCCCTGATCCTTCCACAAGTGTTATTTCGATGAGTTCTGATCACTTGATGAATAGAAAATTATCTATTGATTTGATAAGAAAATCAACAGAAGACACTGAAAATGAAGTGAAAAAACCTAAGGTTTCTTCTCAACGTAAGTAAAATCCTTTCCCTCAATGAAAGATTGAAGTCTTTCCAAACTCGTTTCTCCCAAATTATGGGAAACTTTGACCTTACCATTTGAATAACCACAAGTTTTTATTTGTATGCAGGCCATTTTTTTGAGAGTCATGAACATTTCCATCCATCTCTTACCGAAAAGGAATGCTAGATGGTGAAATCTATAGAAACAAAAACTGAAGAGATGAGCAGAGGGATGCTCAGTCATAAATGTAGATATCACAATAGCTAAGAAACATAAATGTAGATATCCAAACAATTGTGACCATGATGCGTACATTTATGTTTCTCAGCTGTTGTGTCCTAGGACCCCTTATTTGATTGGTCGGTGCTCTGTTATATTGATGATATTAGATAAAATAGGGACATCAGTAATAAAATAATGCACTTACTATTTTGAATTTGAGCTTTAGCATTATGCAATGTTATTTTTGTCAAAATAGTATATGTATTAATGTATGATCTAATAGCAGCAACCTCATTGATCATTCCCTTTGACTCCTCCATCATTATAGAAGAGATAATTACCTACAACTATATTTCATAATTCCTCCTTTGAAGTCATAGGTTAGTTTAACTATTGAACAATGAGCTGATAGGAGTTTCGAATAGATTTGAATAAAAACTAAGAGTATTGAATTTTATCATGCAATGTTATTGTTGTCATTGCATGCTTGCTGGTGTTGTGCACCATATATTGTTTTATACACTGTTTATCTCATTGAGACTATGAGCTATTGTAGTTGACTGTATTCTTTTGGGGTCTGATCTATTGTAGTTGTTTCTTTTTTGTTTGAATCATTGTTTACAATTACTTTTGATGCAATATTTGTGTGAAGAACATGAACAAAATGGTGAACGAGTGTATTTGACAAAGATAAACATGACACATTTTGTTGGGCTGATTGGGTTGGCCTGGTACCATTTACATGGCTTGGCCAAATATTAAACAGTGAGCTCATGAACAAACATCCTACTACTTACACTATAATTTCTATGTCCACTTACAATAATAAATTATAGAGTTTCACTACAATTTCTATGTCCATTTCCATTAAAATATATCACTCATGTTATATAGGCATAATAAAACAATCTTGCATAATAGCTTTTGAATCACATTAACACACACCCATGTTCTATAGCATAGTTCATTTTAGAAGTGTATGGCTTGACTATGCACATGCATAATTGTAGATGAGGATCAGTAATAGGGTGCTAGACATTACTTAGATCCTTTCGATCTAACACCATCTTTTCCTTCCTTGTAGGTTTTGGATCATACAAGAGCATACTATATTGAAGCCAAGGTCAACACTTCATTACTTCAGGAAATGTTTGGTACCTCCATTATTTATGTTCATCCACTTATGTATATTTGCATTTGTTCATATTCTTCTAAAAGTTAATCTTTATGAGCTCAAATTCAAAATGGTAAGTGTACTATTTTATTACTGATGTCCCTATATATTGTCATCGACAGTCATGGATGTGAGATGTTCCTAATATCAATGAGATGGATGAGATGGATGAAGAAGAATATCAATGACATGAATGAAATGTACAATAATGTCAGATGTTTGGCATGTTCTAATGATTGTTTTATATGTACTACTCTTATTCACCTTGTTTTATATGTCCTTATATATCTATCTCTGATCTTTTGTTAAGATAAATTTCATTCTAAAAGAGTGTATTTAATCTCTATATGCTTAAACAACCTCACTAGTTAAGAGTGTTCTCATTTGTAGTGGGCATGACAAGAATCAAATCACTTGAAAGACACCAGTATTTAGACATGCATAAATTAGTGACGTGATTAAGCAAATTACCTTTCTTTACAATTGCATGGCTGTCTTTGGTTTGTCATTTTTTTTTGAGTGTCTAGTGATTTAAACCAAAGACTTTGACTTAGCCAAAAAATGTTCAAGTCTACATTAGTATGTTTCTTTTTATTGTAATTATACTTAGTATGAATGAACAAAATAATGATAATGCAATATTTGTGATAATGCAATATTTGTCGAAATAGTGTTGATGACTTCAGTCAATGTGCTTATTTGTCAATGTGGTGTTGGCCCATGCATGTTGAAGACGTCATGCACAACAAGTAATCCTGGGCATCAATTTTGGATTTGCCTAAATAGGAAAAAGGTCTAGATATTTCATAATTATATTTTATGTTTTAAAATAATGTGACAACTACTTATTTTATGAAGAACTGATGTACATTTGGTATTGTCAGGGAAATACTAGATTTCAATACTTTTGGTGGGTCGATCAAACCACATTTACATCTACCACATTTCATTGTCTCATAAGTCACATCAAATGATCCACTTTCTATAATCTAAGTCTCTCAGCTCAGTTCACCAAGAAGAAGACTTCTCCCAAGTCATCATGAACACCATAGTGATCTACGAATCTCCAATGTGCAAGTTCTACACGTCTCTCTCTCGACAACACACCTAACTCATTCAAAATTATGGAAAAAATGGTAGATGATCCTAGCGATCTATCACAACCTGATCTCAACAATAATGCAAAGAGTAGCTTGATTCCATCTTCAAGCTGATCAATGCAAAGTCTACTCAAACTCCAAGTCAAGTCACTACTACACTCCATAGGAATAAAGCACATCAAATTCAGACCAAAGAAGTCAAGAAGTCACTCAAATCATATCCGAATGCAATCAGGTCTGCATATATCCCATGAACACGTCAGGAAGAATGCATCTCTAATCACCACACTAGCTTCATGTGTTGAAGCCATCATTGTCACAAGTCTTGATTCAGTAGGATCCATTTGAAATCCAAGTCTCTAAACTCGACTCAATAATCCATGACCTGCTACCCAATCTACTACAAAGTTATCTCTAAATGATCCATAACCAAATCACAAGCAGGAACCAAATCTGCAAGAACACCGTTCTGAATCAACAAATATATTTTTTTTAAAAAAAATTGATTGTCACCGTAACTACAGCAGAATTACAATAGCGATGGGTATCTGTCACAAACATCCAACATACAGTCATCACATTAACAGCATCATTGTCGAAACAAATCATAAATAATGAATGTCCATCATAAATTTCCAGCGCATGTCCATCGTATGTACAGCATAGTCATCATTAAAAACCATAAATGATGCACATCCGTCATAATCTTGTGATGGAAATCCATTGCACTAATAGCATTTCCATCGGTGAACAGGTTAATAACAATGGCTTCCCATCAAAATATTCTGACAGGTCATCGTCATTTGTATTTGTTGTGACAGTTAGGTGTCACAATATGGACGGCCGCAAATAGGTGTGATGACAGGTTCACTTTGTTGGCACCCACTTTTTGTGACAGCTAAGGGTGTTGTAATTACAATGCCTAACAAAATCGTCAGTTTTTTTGACTGCGAAATTGCAACACCAGGTAGTGTCGCTTAATCGACAGTATACTATCAAAATTGGGATGTTCCGCCATTAGAAAAAGGTCTCAAATGTACTAGTGCATTTCAAGCTTTCATGGATCCAAATAAATTTTGGGAACTTGTGGATAAAAAAATTGTCAAGAATGGGAACACTGAGAGGGGGGGTGAATCAGTGTTCACTCTATTTTAACTTTTAACTTTAACCTTTATACCGAACTTGAATGCTTAAAAACTAAATTAAACATTCACATAAATATGAAACATGAAATCAACACATGACACCAATGTGGTTACGGGGAAACCCAAATAGGTAAAAACCCCGGTGGGAATTGACACCCACTAATATTTAGCACTAGTGTATTATGATCCTTGTTAGAAGATCCTTAACCCTATTAGGAGTTGCTTTATAATATATTTTGTATAGTAGCCTTGGTCAAGGGTCGGACCCTATTTGGATTCTTTTACAATAGTCCCTATTAGGAGAGTGGATGCACTATCCTAGAGCTCACTTCTCAAGTAGTGAAGGCTACAACTTTCTAATCTCAGATACACACTATATCTACTGGATGAACTATCACTGTGACACTCCTTGTTAGATTAGTTCCTTTGATGTGTTGATGCTTTAACCTCTAGAAAAGCTCTAATACATCTTATAGTGTCTTCACACACTTTTGCTATGCTTATCACAACTCTCTATGAACTTCCATACCAAATAAATGGGTGCATCTTATATTTATATGCGCATACAAAATAAACAACTAGGTCGTCCCTTAAACCTATTACATACAATGCTTCCAAATGAATTGGCTTAAGCATGTTTACAATAAAACATATATACATGTTGGCAACCTAATTAAAATAGGTGCATAGCCTTTACAGCATTATAATATAATTGCAACTCAAAATGATGACTGTCGGTTGTTACTTTGTTCTTCACTAGCACACACTAGCTGTGCAACTTCAACTGACTGTAACTTTCTCATCCTTCCATATCTAATTAGGCACTCATATACTAAGCATGAATATAGTCTAATCAACTTAACTTCTAGAGTGCATACCATAATTCTTCTATACACATGTGCACTGATGCTCTGAGCTGCAAGAACTCTATACACTATCCAGTCTTCAACACTTAACCAATTTATGATCTTCTCATCAAGTGTGCTAACTCCAAACTACTATATGACTTTGTTTCCATAATGACAATACTATATGAAGTCATATACATCAGTATAGCCAACTTGCCAAAAATCTCCCCCTTTTTCATTGATGGCAACAAAGGAATATGGCCAAGTTACTAACTGTCTTTAAAAAAAAAAAACTTTTTGTCATCTATACATATACTTATATCTCCCTATACATATTATGATCCATATTCTATACACAACTCCCCCTTTGACATTAATGATAAAGGTGTTACAAAAACTATATCTATACATACTTACTAAGGGAAAACATCTGGATATGCTATCTTTAGGTTCTGGATCTCCTTCTTCCAAAAAGTGATTAAAGAGTTTACTATTTGGAGATGGGTGCATAATGTGTACTGAAGCTTCTCCATCTTCTTCAAATATGTGGAAGGACCTTGATCATAGGTTATCATGGTGGCATCAATCTCCTTGATATTCTGATTTAGAATGTCTAATGAGGGAACAAGAGCATTCCTCAACTGATTTTATTTAGCTTTTATCTTTGTCATCTCTTTTTCTGCCTTCTCATTTTTTTCTATCTGACCTTGGTAGACATTATTGCACATATTCACATCTGTGGATGTGTCTTTCACTGAACTCTTTACTTGGGTAAGTTCACAAAGATGTGGTACCAAAAAGGAGGGATAAGATGCCACTTTTTTTCTCAAATCAGTAAACTCTAAAATTCAACAAGAAATTGAAGATAGTTAGACTCAAAATTTTAAGATGTGACAAAAACAAGAGTTGTATTACTCTAAATCTAGTTCCTAAAATACTAACTTATTTTGAAAATGGTGGAGATTAAGGCCCTCAAAAAGGGAGAGCATAAAAAGTGGTCCTATTTTTTGTCCAAAAACATAACGTAGCGTCTGGTGTGCTCCCCCTAAAATGTTCACTTTTTTTTTGAATTTTTTTAATCACCCCAGTGAAAAGTTAGCTAACACCACATAGTTTATCCCAGATTTTTTTGGTAATTTTTTTATGAATGTATAATTTTTTATGAATTTACGAAGTGCACACATCTTGAAAACATGAAATTATTGTGTGCTCCCCCTAGAAATCATTTAAAACTAATCAAAAATCAATTTTTTTTACAGTGTGTAGAATGGAGTCTAGTTTCTAAAAATGTAACTTATTGCAAAATTCGATGAACGAGCCAAAATCTATGCCCAAAATACTGCATGTTAGTTTTTTACAAAAAATGGACATACACAAAGAAGAAATTAGAGTTGAAAAACTTAACATAATTAGAATTCAAAATAAATTATATGCTTAGATAGCTAATAGAGAGATCTGCAATATCACGTTGTCTAATTTTTACATTCTTGAGCCACGACTAAACCTGACGAGGAGCACACAAAAAAAGATGTCATTTTTTTGTATGTCTGCTGGAAAACATGTCTCAGGCCTATTTCAATCATCCAAGCCTTTGGGTTGGATCTCCAAGGCAAATCCAAGCCTTAGGATTGGTAAATTCAAATCCTTTACAAAGTGTTAGCACCCTATAGGGCATGCACACTATGTAAGACATAGATTTACATAGTGCGCAATATGTAAGACATAGATTTATATAGTGATGAATTTATATAGTGATGAGGAAGAGAGAGAGAGAGAGAGAAGTATAAGTTTGATTTATTTAATTTATTATACTTTAAGTTATATTTGTATAAATTATAAAATATAATGCTTCCAGGATGTTTGCGATAGGTTCTAGCTTCATAGGAGTTAAGCTGCAGATTCTAGATTCAAAAAATTCTAGACTCAACCAAATTTTAGGATTCAACAAGCCTTCAGCAGGGTTACCTTCAATCGGGTGTGTGTGAGAGAGAGAGAGAGAGAAGGGAGGGAGGAGAGAGAGAGAGAGAGGTAATGAAAGAGAGATTAGATAAGGGGGAGAGAGAGGGGGTGATGTGTGTGTGTGTGTGTGTGAGAGAGAGAGAGAGGGGGGAAGAGAGGGTGGTGAGAGAGAGAGAGAGAGAGAGAGAGAGCCCTATTGAAGGCTTGCTGAATCTTGAAATTTGGCTAAGTCTGGAATTTTTTGAATCTAGAATTTGCAGCTTAACTCCTATGATGCTGGAACCTATCCCAAACATCCTGGAGGCATTATATTTTATAATTTATACAAATATAACTTAAAGTATAAGAAATTACCCTGTTGAAGGCTTGCTGAATCCTAAAATTTGGCTAAGTCTGGAATTTTTCAAATCTAGAATCTGCAACTTAACTCCTATGAAGCTAGAACCTATCCCAAACATCCTGGAAGCATTATATTTTATAATTTATACAAATATAACTTAAAGTATAAGAAATTAAATAAAATATTTGTATAAATTACCTCTCTCTCTCTCTCTCTCTCCCATCACCTCCTCTCTATCCCTTATCTCTCTCTCTTTCTAGTTTTTCATAGTGTGCATGCGCTATGTAAGAATATGGATTACACTTTTGTGGCTTTGTGTAGGGTGCACATTGTGGAAATTTTGGGGTTTTACAAAGCACGTGCACCCTATTTGGTGTGCACCCTATTTGGTGCACATGCTTTTTTTTGGATTGCCCAAGCCTAAGGCTTGGGCAACCCAAGAAATAGGGCATGCATGCTATAGGGTGCATGCCCTTTAGTGCATATGCACTATGCGTGATTTGGGACCAAAAAGAAAAGTGGCATCTTTTTGGTACCACATCTTTGTGCACTTACCCACTTTCTCAATCATAGCTTCTGCCTCTTTTATTTTCTTGAAATGATCATCAATAAGCTTATCTTAATCCATGCATTCTGCAATGATTTTTCTTCCTTGATCTGCAAACTCTTTTAGAGATGCTTGACCAATCTTGAGTGAGCTTAGGTCAAGTGCAAAGTTTCTAACCAATTCATTCAATCTCTTCAAATACTTTTCTTCTGCAAACTAGGGATGAAAATTCTTCAAGGCTTGAGAAATTGCTTTTGAAATGTGAGATGATTGTACTCACATCATCAACAGAATTTATCTTTGACACTTTCTTGTCCTCTGGCAATAAATTGTTCAGAATGTTTACTGACTCTACTAGGAGGGGATTCCTCATCACTTGTTTTTCTTTGGCCTTTTCCATGGCTAGCACACTAAATTTTATTAGATCTTCTTCTTTCCATGAGTCCAAAATGGATGTGTCAGGTGTCAAACTTGACAATAATGTTGTTGAAGGAGTGATGGGAGTGTTGTCTAACACTTCTTGCTCTACTAACATTTCATCCTTTTTCTCACTTTCTTTTATCTTTTCTTCTTCTTTCTTTTCTTCCTCTTTTTCTATTTTTTCTTTTTCTTTTTCTTTTTCTTGTTCTTTCTTTTTGTCCATATTTTCTTCTTCTTTATCATCATCAATCAATGCTTCTTCTTGATGAGTGGGTGGTGAGTTGCTATATAACATTTTAGCTTCTTGTGTGCTGACAAAAGCTTCTTCAAACTTATCCAAGTCATTATTTGTGTCCGCCATTTCAATCTCTACATTGTCAATGAGGATTGTATCATCTTTTTGTGTATTTGTTATAGGTGCAGACTTTACTATCTTTGTAGGTGTTACCACTGTAGGCGCCAAATCCTAAGGACCTGTAAATGGCATATTGGAGGTCTTTCTACTTTTTCTTGCTCACTAGGTGCTTGAGTGATGGGTACAGACTTAGGTTTCATGTGCTGCTCTAAGAATACCTTCTCAAAGGCCTTCTCTATTTCCTTAGTTATCAGCTCATACTCATTCTTCATAATGTGTAGTATTCTCATCTTTTTTCTTAAGTGTGGCTTCACCAAATTCAATAACAGTGTCTTTTCTTCAATAGAGCATATTGGAAGATTGGAATCAAGTGTTTTTTCCCTTATTCTAAAGTCTCCTTTAGTGGCTTGTCTCTTCAAGGTATCCATAATTTCCCATACCTTATCTGGGATAGCTATCTTCAATTCAAGAACTTGTTAGAAAGTAAAGTCCACCAAGATAATTGAGAGCAGGGGGTGAATCAGTTATCATATAATTATAACCTTTATCAACTTCAATAGCATTTAACCATGTAAGCAATGTAATTACCAACCATAGAAAGATATTCATACACAATGACACAATAACACAAGATGTGTTGACTAGGGAACCTCTTGATCAAAGAGTAAACCCCAATGGGAATGATGCCCACAAAAGATGCACTAATATAAATATTCCTTGTGAAAGGATGGACTCTGTTAGGAGTCTTATGAAATACATTTAGTACATATGAATCCATGTTAGGAGATTTTGAATCCCTGTTAAAAGATTCTAACCCTGTTAGGAGTTATGGAAGACAGAAGGACCCACTACCCAAACAGCTTCAGGGTAAGATCATTGAACACACTGTCCAAATGACCTTAATATTATTCAACAGAATAATATGAAATATGTTACCTCCTTACTATGCCAAACCACACTCACTGCTACACCAAATCTCAATTCCAGATCTCTGTACTTCGCATGTCTTCCTTCACAATTTCACTTTCACAACTTCATTAACTCTTTTCTTCACTTCATGCTTACATTCACATTCAACCATACTATGCTCACACTTCTTTCACATTGCTACCACACTACAATAAAGAAAAACATTCCTTCCTTTATACTATACTCAAATAATTACAAATGAGTCATCACACAAATAAAAAATAAAAGTTTCCATGCGCTACATCAAAATTACACAAAACTATCAGCTTCTAGATGTAATAACTCTTCACTCATGCAACCTCGAAGTTTTCACTATGAACCACATCAATATCAATGTGTCTCAACCTTCTCTTTAACTGTGCAAAACTAGATTCCATCCTGATTAGGAGATATCATCCAATTTCCACAAATGGCTACTCAAGAAAACTACCTGAATACTACTTCCACCAAAATGCTCATAACTTCTATGAATAAATGAATTTCTATCTGTGCTCTTAACCATAGACAACTAACATATCAAAGAATATAATCTCAACATCACATAGCTCCAACTATAATGTCCCACGTGCGCTAATCAAAACATTATCTACTCCTCTGCTAGTCTCCAGAAGATCATTGTGTTGACATCAATGACAATCATAGTCATGAATGCAACAACTGCTACAGAATGACTGCCAACATCTAGAATTCATTCCTAACAATCTCCCCCATTGGCATTGATGGCAACATAGATGAAAAACATCCAATGTTCCAAAAAATCCAATACTGCTACTCTGACAAACATTTCAAATCTTGCTTCGTTATCCTATTCAGTTCTCTCCAATAGATGGTACAAGTGGTTTTTCATGTACACTTCTCCCCCATTGACATCAATGACATAAATTTCATCACTATGTCAACAACAACTTAATGTCAAGAGACACTATTCAAAAAATACATTCACAAGAGTCCTTATGACTCAGCTCACATACTCCCCCATAGAGGAAGTACCAACATCCAATCCAGAAGAAAGATAGGGCTCATATACCACTGGAGAGATGCAACCAACTACATCATTACTTAAAAGTAGGTTGGGGCATAACCCCAAGCATACCTCTCAGATACTCAAATGTATCCTTAGGAAAAGGCTTTGTAAATATGTCTGCTATCTATTCCTTTGTGCTTATGTACTCCAATCTGACTTCTTTTTCAGCAACTTTCTCTCTTACAACATGATACTTGATCTCTATATGCTTAGTCTTAGAATGTAAAATAGGATTCTTAGACATACTAACTATACTGGTGTTGTTGCAATGTATGACAACAGGCTCAACAAACCTAATTCCAATATCCTTCAGCATCTACTTCATCCAAATTATTTGGTTACAATTGTTTGTTGCTGCTACATACTCTGCTTCTATTGTGCTCTGTGAAATACAATTCTCCTTCTTGCTTAGCCAAGAAACTAATCTTCCTCCAAGAAAAAAGGCTCCACCACTGGTGCTTTTCTTGTCATCAACACTACCTCCCCAATCAGCATTTGTATATGCACATAGGGTAAAATCATCATATTTTTCATACCACAATCCATAGTCCATTGTACCTCTTAAATATCTCAGTATCCTCTTTACTCCTACATAATGTGACTCTCTAGGTTCAGCTTGAAATCTTGCTACCATTCCAACTGAATGTTGTATATCTAGTCTAGTATGTGTTAAGTATTGCAATCCTCCAATCATGGATCTATATTTCTTCTACTCAACTATCAGTGTTTCATCTTTGCTAGATAGTTTATGTCCTATAACCATAGGTGTTCCAATTGGTTTACAGTTCTCCATTCCAAATCTTTTCAGCAAATCATTTAAGTACTTTGTCTGACATACAAAGATACCATCATTGTTCTATGTTATCTATAATCCCAAAAAGTATTTCATCTCACCAATCATACTCATTTCAAATTCAGTCTTCATTTCTTTAGCAAATTTGTCACTAGCTTCACCTTCTCCTCCAAAGATAATGTCATCAACAAAAATAACTATAATCAACAAACCATTTTCAATTTCTTTTGTGTACAGATTGCTATCAACTATTCCTTTAGTAAATCCCAATTTCAACAAATACTTATCCAATCTATCATACCAAGTTCTAGGTGCTTGCTTTAGTCCATATAATGCTTTTTTCAGTTTACATACCATATCTCCTTCTTGAGTCAAAGGAAAACCGTCAGGCTGCTTAATGTAGACTTCTTCTTCCAATTCTCCATTTAGAAATGTGGACTTCACATCCATCTAATATACTTTGAATTTCTTAAAAGATGCATAGGCCAAGAACATTATTACTGCTTCAATTCTTGCCACAAGTGCAAAAGTTTCTTCATAGTCAATTCCTTCTTGTTGTGAGTATCCTTTACAAACTAATCTTGCTTTTTTTCTTACTACTTATCATTGTTCATTCATCTTGTTTTTGAATACACATTTAGTTACAATCACATTCTTGTCTTTAGGTCTAGGGACCAATTCCCATGTCTTGTTCTTTTCAATTTGATCTAGTTCTTCTTTCATAGCATTAATCCAATGTTCATCTTCACAAGCTTCACTAGTAGATTTAGGTTCAATTTGAGAAATCAAACATAAATGTACCTTATTCTAAGTTAGAACTCCTCTATCTAAACATCCAATAACTTGTTCAACAGGATGATGTCTTGATATATACTTGTTCGGTGTCATAGTTACAGATCTTGCTTCAATTGTAGATTCTTCTCTAGATTCCGCTCTAGTTTCTTCTGCAGGACTCTCATTCAATAATTCACTATCAGTCCCATAGAATAATTCAGTAGTTTCAATGTTAGGTTGAGGATGAGATTCTTTATCAGATTAATAGTCAAGCATTCTTTCCTAAATTTTAAACTTCTCATCAACTTTAACATTTGCACTTTCAACAATAGTTTTAGTTCTCTTATTGTAACATCTATATGCTTTTCTCTTTAAAGAATATCCAAGAAAAATAACTTCATCACTTCTAGGATCAAAATTTCCAATATCATTATCTCTCTTTATATAACATTTGCTTCCAAATATTCTAAAATACTTAACTGAGGGTGCATGTCCAAACCATAATTCATAAGGTGTCTTGTTTGTGTCTGCTCTGATTTTTACTTTGTTCATTGTATATACTATTGTATTCACTGCTTCTCTCTGAAATGTCTTCGCCAAATCATTCTCAAATAACATAGCTCTTGCTACTTCAGTCACTGACCTATTTCTTCTTTCTACAATACCATTTTGTTTAGGTGTTCTAGGTGCTGAAAACTATCTCTTAATACCATTCACTTCGCAAAAAGTGTTAAACTCTCTAGAAGTAAATTCTCCACCTCTATCAGATCTCAAACATTTAATCTTCATTCCAGATTCATTCTCAACTTTATTCTTAATGATCTTAAACTTATCAAATGCTTCATATTTTTCTTTCAGAAATGGAATCCACATCATTCTTGTAAAATCATCAACAAGAATCATAAAATACCTTTCTCCATAAAATCCACTAGTCCTGGTAGGACCGCTCAAATCTGTATGAACAATCTCCAACTTCTCTGCTGATGTGAACTTCTTACTAGGAAATAAACTTCTCGTTTGCTTAGCCATCACACATTCTTTGCAAATCTTGTTAGTAGGCTTCATAATTTTAGGAAAATCCCTTACTACAAGTGTAGTACTCACTTTCACAATGTTATCAAAGTTTATATGACAAAACCTTCTATTACATAACCAACTATCATCAATTTTAGTAATCAAACATGTCATCTCAGTAGGATTCAACTGAAATACATTACCTCTGGTTCTAGATCCAGTTCTAATCAGATTTCCATCTTTATCCTTTATCACACAAGTTTTCTCAGTAAACCAAACTTGATATCCCTTATCCCCTAACTATCTAATACTCAAAAGATTATGTTTCAATCCATCAACAAAGTAAACATCATCAATATTAGTCTTTCCATCAAGAGTAATAGATCCTATACCTTTAATCAAACAAGGTGCATTGTTACCAACTCTAACAATTCCTCCATCATAATTGTTAAACTTTATGAACTTCTTCATGTCACCAGTCATATGATGTGAAAAACCACTATCTATAATCCAATCAGCTTTCTTTTCAACTTGGGAAACTAATGTTTTTTCTTTCGTAACATCAGATTCAGAATTCTCTTCTTTAATTGCTACAATTCCTATTTCATCATTAATCTCAGTATCACTTTCACTCAAAGTTCTTTCTATACTAGCTTCAAGATCTTCATCATTAGCATAATAACATTCCTTAGATCTTCTAGGCTTGAAATTATTTATGTACTTCTTAACTCTCTTAGGACATTTAGATGCAAAATGACCATATTCTTGACAAGTCCAACATTTAAAAATTTTCTTACCATTTGGTTCTCTTTTCACAAGCAAGGCAATACCTTCTTCAATCTTCTTATCTTCTTCATTTCTAGATCTGCTGCTACTGGCATAATCTCCACTCACACTGGTACTTCTTGCAAAAGTAGGATGAATACTAAGAGCACTAAATGTTATCTCCATTCTAGGTAAATCTCCTAATACCCTTAGGTTCATTTCTGCTTCTTCCAATCTTCCAAGAAGAGTCTCTCTTGTAAAGTTTGTAGTACAAGGTATAACTTGTTCAATCATCTATGTTGTCTGCTTAAATACAGGAATTAATGTCCTCAGAATTTTCCATATCACTTCATTCTCTATCTTTGTTCCTCCACAATCTTTTATTCCTACAACAATTTCTGACATTCTACCAATATAGCTTCTAACAGATTCATCTTCCATCATTCTTATATCTTCAAATGCACATATCCAATTATGTAATCTAGCTCTCTTTGCATGTTCATCACCTTCAAAAGTAGAGTGTAAAGCTTTCCAAATTTCATGGGCTTTTGTTAAACATTTTACCTAACTGTATTCATTCTCTAAAAGTGATGTCAAAAGTGCTTCTCTTGCAAGTATGTTACACATGAATAGATCTAGCTCATCTTTAGATCCTGTCTCAAGATTGTCTTCTCCAATGATAGTCTTCTCATTCATTGTAATCAACCAATAACCTGGTCCTAAACATAGTAGATGTTTCTTCATCTTCTCTTTCTAGCTGTCAAAATTTACTCCATCAAACTTAGGGCTTTCTTTCCTAAAATTCACCATGGATCTCCTTAAGCTGTTAAACTTTTCTTTCAAGGACCTACTGCTCTGATACCAATTGTTAGAAAGTAAATTAGACCAAACTAACTGTAAGGAAACTCAGGTGCGAAAATAGCTTCCTACGCTAATCTTTATAGGAGAGTATTGTGAAAATTCTTATAAATCCTTACAATTTCAGATTCGTTAACTACTTTAACAAAGATATTGCAACCACATACCATACATACAAAAAAATAGAGAATGACACAATGATATACCTTGGGGAAAACCTTTCGGTAAAAAACCCAGCACTCCAAAACCTGCACAATGTATTATCTTCAACACAAAGATTACAATACACTTGCAATGCAAGTTCTTTCAGGAGACGAGAGACAAAGCCAACAAGACTTAAATTTTTGTTATATCTCTCCCATAGGAGCAGCATCATATATGTACACTCCTCTGGACCCAAAAATAAGCACAACCACCAAGACCCATGCACAAAGCCACATGTACATAGTTGTTACATGCAATCCCAAAAATAGGTGTCCATCCCTAGAATAGACTATGATAGCTTGTCATAGAATCCACCAAAAATAACGGTCACAAGACAAGTGTAAGAGAATCTATCATACCAACCTATTTTTGGCATATTCTCTTACACACACCAACCACTTCTTCTTGGGTGCCCAAATAGGCCCAAGTCATAAGATGCTCTTACACTTGTCATAGCACATTCCTTAAATAGTTCTTACATGTCATAAGAATCCATCATGACTATTTCAGTCATGATCTCCTTACACACAAGATGCCAACACATCAAGTGGAGTGACACATCAACATGCCAACTAGACATGTACACTCACACTTAATTGCATTATTTGCAAAAAATACATTTACAAAACAAATAATAAGAATAGGACTTATCCAAGGTTGAGACACCTTATTCCTAACATTCTCCCACTTGTCGAACACCTTGTAAGAGCAACAGGAACATAACAAGAACTTTAACTGCTATAGGCCAAAAGGCCCATAGACTCTGAACACCATCTGAACTTCTCAGTGCCCACTAGTTTCATTAATGCATCTGCAACATTCTTCATAGTATCTACCTTCTCCAAATTTACCTTTCCATCTTCTACCATATCTCTCACAAAGTGAAACTGCACATCAATGTGCTTCGTTCTGGCATGGAAAGTTGGATTCTTTGCAAGGCAAATAGCACTCTGACTGTCACACCAAATAGTAATTTGTTCTGCATCAACACCAACATCAAAACACAATCTTCTAAGCCAAATGGCTTCTTTACAAGCATGAGTAGCAACCATGTACTTAGCTTCTATAGTGGAAAAAGCAACCACAGGTTGTCGCTTACTCATCCAACTGATGGCACCACCAAACATAGTGAACACATAAGCACTAGTGGATCTCTTGCTATCAATATCACCTACCCAATCCAAATCCACAAACCCACGAATACAAACTAAATGCGAAGATCTAGAAGATTTACCATGATAACATATGGAGTAATCTGATGTACCCCTCAAATATCTGAATACTCGCTTAACTGCATCCCAATGTACCCGTCCAGGATTAGCCATAAATCGACTTAGGACTCCCACTGCTTGGGCAATGTCTGGTCTAGTACAGACCATAGCATACATAAGACTGCCAACTGCACTAGCATAAGGTACTCTACTCATGTCCTCCACCTCACTAGGAGATTTTGGACAATCATCTATAGATAACTTTGTTCCCATAGAAATAGGAACACATAGTGGTCTACAATCTGCCATGTTGAACCTGTCCAACATAGACTACTTCACATACTTACTTTGACTCAACCAAAGTTTTCTGTTAGACCTGTCTCTACTGATTTCCATACCCAAGATGTACCTAGCTGCCCCAAGATCTTTCATCTCAAACTATGCTGACAACTGAGATTTAAAATCAGAAATCATACCCTTACCCTTCCCAAACAGCAACATATCATCAACATATAATGCAACAATAAGAAGGTGAGCATTTTCAACTCTGAAATAAACACAATGATCTAATTTTGATCTTACAAATCCAATTGACAACACAAAGGCATCAAACTTAAGGTACCACATCCTAGGAGATTGCTTCAAACCATATAGAGATTTCTTTAATCTGCAAACTAAGGATTCTTTACCTTTAACAATGTAGTGCTCAGGCTGTGACATATAAATCTCTTCCTCCAAATCACCATGAAGGAAAGTTGTCTTCACATCCATCTATTCTATCTCTAAATCATATGATGCAGTAAGAGATAACAGAAATCTAATGGATGTCAACTTTGCAATAGGAGAGAATATTTCACCATAATCTATTCCCTCTACCTATGAATACCCCTTTGCAACCAATCTAGCTTTATACCTTTAAACATTTCCATCTGCATAGAATTTCTTCTTGAACACCCATTTACAACCAACAGATTTTCTCCCTTTAGGAAAAGGTACAAGGTCCCAAGTTTTGTTTTTCTCCAATGAAGCCATCTCATCATCCATAGCCTCAATCTAGGAACCTGCATCTTCCATGCCCAAAGCCTCTTTCACAGATCTAGGCTCATCAGTGTTAGTAATCAAAGCAAAGGCACAACTGGAATCTAACATAGAATAACCAAACCTTTCTGGTTGCTTTCTTTCTCTCGCAGATCTCCTCAAGGGCTGAGGTTGAGGTTGTTCTTCCTCTTCTTCTGAACTATCAGAGCTGTTAGAGCTCTCCTCATCATTAGGCCCAACATGGTCTCTCTGTTTAGTCTTCTCAGGGGTAGGAGGCAACTGAACAACATCTTTTTCTTTTTCTTTTTCATCTGGTTGTAGCACAATAGGAGAAGATGTTAGCTCTCTAAAAATAACATTTCTACTATACAACACCTTACTATTCATAGGATCCCAAAGCTTGTATCCTTTCACACCAGCACTATATCTGATGAAAATACATTTAACAGCTTTGTTTTCCAACTTAGATCTTTTCTCCTTTGGAACATGTGCGTAAGCTTCACAACTAAAAACATGAAGATGTCTAATTGAAGGCTTCTTACCAGACCACACCTCCATGGGTGTCTTACCAACAAGGGTTGATGTAGGAGATTTGTTAACCAAATAGCAAGCAGTGGCCACAGCTTCAGCCTAAAACCTTTGTTCTAAACTAGCTCCACTAAGCATACTCCTAGCCTTCTCCATCAGTGTCCTGTTCATTCTCTCTGCAACTCCATTTTTTTGTAGGGTATAAGGAGTTGTCTTATGCCTCTCGATACCTTGTTCTTTACAGAACTGTTCAAAATTTGCTGAGAAAAACTCACCACCATTATCAGTTCTCACACACTTAATCTTCTTACTAGTCTGATTCTCTACAAGAGCTTTAAATTCCTTGAACTGACTAAAGACTTGTGTCTTACTTTTAAGGAAATAAATCCACATCCTTCTACTATAATCATCCATGAAAGATACAAAAAATATAGACTTGGAGATTGAAGGAACTTTTACAGGACCAAATACATCAGAATGAATAAGATCCAAAACATCAGAAGATTTGTGAGAACTAGAGTAAAACTAAACATGATTTTGTTTACCATGGACACAATGTTCACAGAAGTCAAAATCAAGATTGTAATCATTTAACCCCTCAATGAGATTTTTATTTTTCAGGGTTCTGAGACCCTTTTCACCAATGTGGCCAAATCTCATATGCCACAACATTGTCTTTTTTGCAGGAAGCTTACCTTCCACAGTATTTGCACTACCATCAGAACCAATAGCCACAGACTTCTTCACTTCTTGTTCAAATGGTGAGGATGAAGAACTATTACATAGAGGAATACATGCATCTAGCTGAAATAAGGTACCTCTCCTAGTACCCCTTGCAAGCACTATCGATCCTCTCATCATCTTGCATCCTTCTTTCAAAAAAACAACTTGCACACCTACATCATTCAGCATACTTATAGATAATAGGTTTCATACCAAACCTAGAATGTGCATAACTCTGTTGATTCCCTTTACTCGTCCATCAGGAAATTTGATAGTGACCCTTCTGCATCCAACTATCTTTAGGTGAGAATCATCACCCAAGTACACCTTTCCACCATCGAACTCTTCATATTTTGAGAACCAGTTTTGATGAGAGGTCATGTGAAAAGATGCACCTGAGTCAACCAGCCACACATCATCAGATGCATGGGCTACCAAAGCTGCGATGAATGCATCGCCATCTTCTTGAGATCTTTCTGAAGCTGAATCTGAACCTTTCTTCTTCTTCGGCTCTTTGCAGTCTTTACGGAAGTGCCCAAATTTATCACAGTTCCAACATTTTGCCTTGGACTTATTGGAAGTCTTTGAATTCCCACGGGATTTGGATCTACCCTTATTGTCAGACTTATTGTCATTTTTCTTCCCTCTTTCAGTGGATCTCCCATGAACAGCAAGGGCTTCTTTTTTTGAAATGGAAGCCTTTCTTCGCATCTCCTCTGATAGCAGTGAAGACACCACATCATCCATTTTGAAGGTGACTAAAGTGCTTCCAAGAGCCATCACGAGATGGTCCCATGAATCTGATAAAGAACACAAAAGTGTATAGCAACAATCCTCCTCCTCTAACTTGACACTCGCTGATGTCAATTGTGCAGCCAGTAGATTAAATGCATTTAAATGATCTGTTAAGGATCCACCTTCCTCCATTCATAGAGAGTACAACTTCTTCCTCAGGAACAACTTGTTCACTAGAGATTTGGCTTGATACACAGCTGCAAGTCTTTCCCACAAACTATTTGCAGTTTTCTCATTTAGAACATTTAGAAGAACTGCATCGGTTAAACAGAGTCTTATGAGACCCTTAGCTTTATGGTCTTTGATATCCCAATCTACTTGAGCTATAGTTGCTGGTCTTGTAGCACTTGAAGTCACTTCCCATAGGTCACGATCTTCCAACATGTCTTCCATCTTGAGTTTCCACAACTCAAAATTAGTGCCATTAAATTTCTCCACCTCCATTCTTCCATATGATGAACTTGCCATCTCAATCTGCAAATAAGATTCAGAATGCTCTGCAAAAGAATCCCACTCAAACTTGAGATCAGCTCAAAAAACCCTACCCAACAACTAGGATCAAAAGTTGATCAAGCTCTGATACCACTTGTAAGGAAACTCAAGTGCGAAAACAGCTTCCTACGCTAATCTCTATAGGAGAGTATTGTGCAAATTCTTATAAATCCTTACAATTTCAGATTCATTAACTACTTTAACAAAGATATTACAACCACATACCATACATACAAAAAAATAGAGAATGACACAATGATATACCCTAGGGAAAACCTTTCGGTAAAAAACCCCAGCACTCCAAAACCTACACAATGTATTATCTTCAACACAAAGATTACAATACACTTGTAATGCAAGTTCTTTCAGGAGACGAGAGACAAAGCCAACAAGACTTAAATTTCTGTTATATCTCTCCCATAGGAGCAGCATCATATATATAGACTCCTCTGGACCCAAAAATAGGCACAACCACCAAGACCCATGCACAAAGCCACATGTACACAGTTGTTACATGCAATCCCAAGAATAGGCATCCATCCCTAGAATAGACTATGACAGCTTGTCATAGAATCCGCCAAAAATAATGGTCATAAGAGAAGTGTAAGAGAATCTGTCATACCAACCTATTTTTGGCATATTCTTTTACACACACCAACCACTTCTTCTTGGATGCCCAAATAGGCCCAAGTCATAAGATGCTCTTACACCTGTCATAGCACATTCCTTAAATAGTTCTTATGCATCATAGGAATCTGTCATGACCATTTCAATCATGATCTCCTTACGCACAAGATGCTAACACATCAAGTGGAGTGACACATCAACATGCCAACTAGACATGTACACTCACACTTAATTACATTATTTGAAAAAAATACATTTACAAAACAAATAATAAGAATAGGAATTATCCAAGGTTGAGACACCTTATTCCTAACAATAACTAATAGGGGGGGCTGAATTAGTTATCAGATAATTATAACCTTTATCAACTTCAATAGCATTTAACCATATAAGCAATGTAATTACCAACCATAGAAAGATACTCATACACAATGACACAATAACACAAGATATGTTGACTAGGGAACCTCTTGATCAAAGAGTAAACCCCAGTGGGAATGATGCCCATAAAAGATGCACTAATATAAATATTTCTTGTGAAAGGATGGACTCTATTAGGAGTCTTTTGAAATACATTTAGTACATATGAATCCCTATTAGGAGATTTTGAATCCTTGTTAAAAGATTCTAACCCTGTTAGGAGTTATGGAAGACAGAAGGACCCACTGCCCAAACAGCTTCAGGGTAAGATCACTGAACACACTATCCAAATGACCTTAATATTATTTAGTAGAATAATGTGAAATATGTTGCCTCCTTACTATGCCAAACTGCACTCACTGCTACACTAGATCTCAATTCTAGATATCTGTACTTCGATGTCTTCCTTCACAATTTCGCTTTCACAACTTCATTAGCTCTTTTCTTCACTTCATGCTTACATTCACATTCAACCATACCATGCTCACACTTCTTTCACATTGCTACCACACTACAATAAAGAAAAACATTCCTTCCTTTATACCATACTCAAATAATTACAAATGAGTTGGCACACAAATATAAAATAAAAGTTTCCACACGCTACATCAAAATTAAATAAAATTGTCGGCTTCCAAATGTAATAACTCTTCACTCATGCGATCTAAAATTTTTCACTATGAACCATGTCACTATCAATGTGTCTCAACCTTCCCTTTAACTACGCAAAACTAGATTCCATCCTGATTAGGGGATATCATCCGATTTTCACAAACCGCTACTTAGGAACACTGCCCGAATACTGCTTCCACCAAAATGCTCATAACTTCTATGAATAAATGAATTTCTATCTGCACTCTTAACCATAGACAAATAACATATCAAAGAATATAACCTCAACATCACATAGCTCCAACTACAATATCCCATGTGTGCTAATCAAAACACTATCTGCTCCTCTGCTAGTCTCCAGAAGATCACTGTGTTGACATCAATGACAATCATAGTCATGAATGCAACAACAACTGCTACAGAATGACTACCAACATCTAGCATTCATTCCTAATAGAACTATCTTCTTGAATTTTATCATGTGTTTGATCAGCATCTCATGAATCTCTGATTTATCAATTTCATGATATTTGTCATAAAACTTGGCTATCTGATCTAGCCTTCCTTCTTCTACTACTCTAGTCTTTAACACTTGAAGACTAGGTATGAATTCTACTTCTAGAGGTGAGTGCACATTTTTCAATTTGCTTATGGTGGCTGCACTTATAGTTGAAGGGTGATTTGTGGTAGTTTATTTTCTCCTCTTGGGCATCTTAGGAGATGCATCTATGGACTCAATATCAACTGTAATAGTGGGCACGAGACTAATATCATCAATTTTACCCTATTTATCCTTTGATCATTAGTCTTCTCAATCTTTACCTTTTTCATCTTGGGATCATTAGACTTAGCTTCCACTATGGATGTGCTCTCAATTTCAAAAGCAATCTTTTCTTCCCTTGCTTTGTCTAGGTCTACTTGTCTTACTCCATGAATTCTGAGTATCTCAGACGTAATCTTAGAGGCTTTCCTCTTAGTTGCTGCATTGTTTAGTTTTGCATCTATTTATCTTTTCTTCTCCTCATAAGTTCCCCATCTTGGCTCATTAGGGTCAGTAGGAGCTGAAAGCAATACTTGAGTATATGCTTCCCAAACTTGTTCCTCTACTTCATATCCAAGTGGATGAATCCACTTTGTTCTAGGTACAACTACCTCCATGCATGTTGTATTTGTTTCAACCATAAAACAAATTGTATCCTTATACTTTTCAATAATGTTTTCTAAAATTTTGTACCTCATTTGCATCTTGACCCTAAAGGTCTTCAACTCCAATGTTATATAATCTGTCAATGTACTCTTGGTGGATGCTTTGTTAGATATCTGTGGCATAATTGGAATGGACTTGTCCAAATACAAATCTGATACTTTCCCAACTATATGAAGATACATGTAAATGATCAATGACCCAAACCTAAATATCTTGGTTTTTCCACGATTGATTGCCTTGATGTTATCAATCAATTGTGTGCACAAGATCTCACACAAGTTGAACTCTCCATCTTCCTTCACAAGTCTAATAGCTGCTAGAATTGTGCCCACAGACACACTATTCACCCTACTGGTGTGATGAAACCTATATCCAAGTATCATAGACATCAATTTGATGTCAGCTTTCTCAATAGGCTCAATTGTCATCCTGCGCCTATCACTCCTTGACTTAAAAGTTTTCTCAACAATTTTCCTGACATCCTTACCCATAGGAATGACGGTGCTAGACTTAGATAGGCTTGTCATCTCATATATCCAGTCACTAGTAATTCTGACTAGCACATCACCTATCCAGAATAAATCATCATGAATTCTGCTCAATAATATCTTAATCCATTCAGTCTCATAAAATTCATATATAGTAGCATACTCAACTATAGGGTGATCATTCCACTTAATATATTCATCCATGAATGTTTTATCTAGTTTCAACATGGTATCCATGTGTGCCCTTAACCTATCCAACCCTACTGGTTCTTTCTTGAAGTAGATGTAAGCCCTAATTCCCTCGACATGCATAATGCCCATAGGCGTGCAGGAAAATGCTCCCTCTAAATCATCTAGGTTTGACTTAAATGGATGCTTCTTAAATACATATCTCTTCTTCTTTGCAACATCAAAAACTATGGGAGTGGTCATGACTTACTTGTTTAATCGCTTTCCAACTGATCTTTGAGATAATTTGAAGACTTCTGAATCGGCACGATGAACTAGGGTTTCTACAACCGACCAAATGCACAGCTAATTACTGCAAATTGCTAATAGACCAATCTACAAGTTTTCACAATAACTTCTAAGGATCTTTCTTCTCTCCTATCACTCTGATTTCAAATGCAAAACAAATTTTTGTGTACTCAAAGTGAAAAATCTGCCATTAATGCTTGCCGCTTAAACCAGGCTATCACTTAAATATTTTCAACTTTTGTTCTGTTAACAATCAGTATGTGCACTCTTGCACGAAGGTTCCTTTACACTCCAAAAGCTTAATTCCAAAGGTGCATACTCTAAGAGTGAGTATACCAGCCATGTAGGGGTCTAGAGATAAATTAGCTACCCCTATGACCCTAAGGGCCATTCATCTAGATGTAGAGGGTGCGTCCACTATGGATGCATCCAATACATACTCATCAGTCTTGTCCTTTTTCTCTGACCAAATTAAGCTCACATCATCTAAGGCTTTGACAAAGTTAACTTCTCCTTCAGGATCTAATACTGATTCTTTGACCTTTTTAGGGCTTTCCTGACCTTGCATCCTTGATCTATGGAACTTTGAGATGTGTCCAACCTTGTTACAAGAGTGACAAATGACTGGAGGTCTTATATTCCTCAGCCATTGACATGAGTCACCATTTTACATTGTCTAGCTAAGTGACCATTGTAGTTACATATCTGGCATGTAACATTCTAAGAACTTCTTATATTTGTCTGATTATGATTTCTCTGATCATGTTGAATCCTGTTCTTCTTCCTAGTCTTGCAATTCATAGCTCTATGACCAAATTTATTACATGAATAACAAGAACCATTAAAAGGTCTTACCTCTGTATAGTACCTTGCTATGTGTCCATGCTTGTTACATGCAAAATAAGTGTGGTCTATAGGCTTGCACTCATTCTTAGGTGGTTCACCATTATCTTTGGTTTCATCTTCAGTCTCCTTAGCATTAGTAGAGTCTTTTTGTGTATCCTTTCTTGCTCGCATGCTGTCAATCTGATTATGTGCTTCATTCTATCCAATACAGCTGGTGTCTCCTTTGGCTCTTCTTGCATACAACTAAGATTCTATCAAATCAGAACTGGTGTGTAATTTTTCAATGTGATTCTTTGCTTCCTTTAATTTAGATTCCAAGCTTTCTTGGCTATTCCTTAGCTCCAAGATTTCCATGTTTTCTTGCCTTAATTCTTCATTCAGCTGAAGATTCTCTTTGATCTATTCATCATAGACTTCCTGATTGTTAATCAGCTTATCATCAAACTCTTCAAGTTGTTCTTTTAAGGATTTATTTTCTTCATTCAGTTTCTTGACCATTGTCCCTAGATCACTAGTAGAGCATTCTTTCAAATCTTTCCTTAGCCTTTTGATGACTAATTGAGCATCACTGAGTTTATCCCTTAGTTCTTCAGTTTCTCTTTCAGACTTGTCAAGGCCTTCAAGGGAAGCTTCCAGATTTCTTTTTAAATGTTTTTTCCATGATCTCCTCAAGTGATTAAACTTCTTTGCTGAGGACTAGAGCTTTGATACCAATTGTTAGGAATGGGATCACTGAGAGGGGGGGTGAATCAATGTTCACTATATTTTAACTTTTAACTTTAATCTTTATACTGAACTTAAATGCTTAAGTATTGAATTAAACATTCACATAAATATGAAACATAAAATCAACACATGACACCAATGTGGTTACGGGGAAACCCAAATAGGTAAAAACCCCAGTGGGAATTGACACCCACTAATATTCTGTACTAGTGTATTATGATCCTTGTTAGAAGATCCTTAACCCTATTAGGAGTTGCTTTACAATATATTTAGTACAGTAGACCTGGTCAAGGGTCAAACCCTATTAGGAGTCTTTTACAATAGTCCCTATTAGGGGAGTGGACGCACTGTCCTAGAGCTCACTGCTCAAGTGGTGAAGGCTACAACCTTCTGATCTCAAATACACACTATATCTGCTGGATGAACTGTCACTGTGACACTACTTGTCAAATTAGTTCCTTTGATGCACTAATGCTTTGACCTATAGAAAAGCTCTAATACATCTTGTAGTGTCTTCGCACACTTCTTCTCTTCTTATCACAACTCTCTATCAACTTCCATACCAAATACAATGGGCGCACCTTATATTTATATGCGCATACAAAATAAACAACTAGGTTGGCCCTTAAACCTATTTCATAAAATGCTTCCAAATGAATTGGCTTAAGCGTGTTTACAATCAAACATATATACATGTCGGCAACCTAATTACAATAGGCACATAGTCTTTACAATATTATAATATAATCACAACTCAAAATGATAACTGTCTGCTGCTTACTCTGTTCTTCACTGGCACACACTGGCTGTGCAACTTCAACTAACTGTAACTTTCTCATCTTTTCATATCTAATTATGCACTCATAGACTAAGCATGAATATAGTCTAACCAACTTAACTTCTAGGATGCATACCATAATTCTTTTGTACGCACGTGCATTGATGCTCTGAGCTGCAGGAACTCTGTACACTATCCAATCTTCAACACTTAACCTATTTCTGATCTTCTCATCAAGTGTGCTGACTCCAAACTATTATATGACTTTGTTTCCATAATGACAACACTATATCAATTCATATACATCAGTATAGCCAACTTGCCAACAAAACTTCATTTCCACATATATTACAAGAAAATAATGAAACCATTATCAAATTTTCTCAAGCAAATTTGTAAAAGGATAAATCCAATTTCAAAATTCTATTTCATCCACTCGCAATACAATAAATTAAATTCCATTCAAGATTTTGGAAGAAATTCAAGAACTTACCTCTGCATGCCCAAAACCAAGAAATTGAGAAAAGTTGAGAAATTCTTCACCTATCATGATCCAAATAAAAACTTGAGGAGAGGAAAAATTCGACGAGACGAATCCATTGCTCAAGTAACCACAAAAATCTTTCCATTCATATTTCTAAAAATAAAGTTTGTATAGATTTTCAAATTAAGAAAAATGGCTAAAAACAATGTTTGTATAGAGGGACAAATGTCATCAATAAAATGAGAGTAGGGAAAATGGGAGTGAAATAATATGAGAAATGACAAAGAGGTTTTATACAATGTGATGGGTGTAATACCCTAAAAATAGGCTATAAGTTCATTAACCTCCTACATCGACAATTCGAACGAAATCAACATCAAAGTCCTAACCTAAGGCACATCAGCACATTATCGAATCTTAATTGATTATCCTAAATTCTGCATCAGGGAATATTCTTTATTCCTATTTATCCTAATTATCTTTGATTTAATGATTATTTGGTGATAAATCTTATTTATCCTAAAGTTTGATTAATTGAATATTTTGAATATTTAATTAATTAGATTTAATACTGCCACTTAATTATTTAATTGGATTTAATTATATTTATTCCTAAATTGTATTATTTAAATTTTGACAATAAATCAAATATCCTATGACTAATTGATTAAATTCTTATTTAATTAATTAAGGTCAATTGTCAAATTTAATAATATAGTTTTTTGAATAAAAGTTTGATTTAATAATTGATTAACCCATAAATCAATTGTTTTATTTTTAAAATCAATTAAGTTGAGGATAAATCACTTTATTTTTTAAATTAATTCATATTAATTATGCACATCCAAAAAATAGTTAAACTGTAAATCAAAAAATTAATTCAAGTTGTTTTAAAAATAAACTCAACTCTCTTTTGAGTTGAAAGCTAATCTCAACTTCTGATTTAAGTCAAAATTTTGATTTGCATGATTTTTGTGAGTTTATTTATCTCTTAATTCTTGATAACTCAAAAATCAACCTGAGTTTATCAAGAGTGATTTATGGCTTTTTCCATGCACCTCCAAAGTCCTAGATTTCTATAAATTAAGGTCTCAGCTCTTCATTTTGGATCCATCCATGAATTGCATCCTCACACTAGCGAATTGGTGATCGAAGAATCAATCTTTGCGAATCCAATCTGTTGTGAGATTTTCATTGTTTTAAGCATTCATATCATTTAGCATGTCATTGTTAGATTAATTGCATGTCATATCATTTTCTCATATAGAGTAGATTCATATCAGTTTATTTCATCTTATTGCATAGAAAATCCAAAAATATAGATTAATTTGCATTCATCTCATATCTAGATTCTGCATTCAAATCCTTTGTTTAGGTGTCATCAAGGTCACTGATCTCAGTCCAATCTGATAATACATACTCGCATCTACTAGAAGGCAGTAAATCACCTGGTTAGATTAGTTTCCATTTCATTGCATGATTTTGATTTTAACTAACCTCTAATGTTTTATTGAAGTGTTGTGTCTACAGCTAGGTACAAAATTCACACACACATTTCTAGTGCCCACTGTGGGGCCCTGAAATGGGTTTCCATTCAATTTCTCTCAATTTCTATCATCTTCTTGTCATTTTTTGTTCCAAGCTGTGATTTTTAATTTCTATCCGTACAATTTTTGTACAAGTTTTGTCAAAAACTTGTATCAGGATGTACCCATTATCATACGATAGTTGATTTGATCGAGGATCATACCATCAGAAACACAGTGTTGTTTGGAAGCTCTTTTGTTGTATGATCTGATACCCATTATCATATGAGTTTTTGGATTGTCATCTGGTAGGTGACCCACTGTCATACGAGTTTCAGTGCCAGGTTTCAATTGTCATTTCACTTTTTCAAGCAGTTTTCTAGATTTTTTTCCTGATTTGGACTGACAACTAACATTAACAATTGAAATTTGTTGTTTCTGATTGATTTCTGCTGATTTTGATTGGGAAAAGCATGAGAATTGCTAAAAATAGGTAAGAATCTACTAAGCGCATTGCGAGGAATTCAGCTAATCTTCTCGGCTGATAACATTTCGATTTGGATTAAAAATAACTTGTGTGTCAAGCTTGTGTGACCTTTATTGCTTTCATATCACATATTTCATTTTGGGCTATAAAAATGAACATAGATTTGCTTTTCAACATCTTTGTTACACATAGTAAATAGGCCCTATGAACACTATTTGTGGTTCTTGAGAGAGTGGGTTTCCAACGAAACTCTTCTTAATGAAGGAACCCTTGTAGGTAGGGAGGTTACTAAGAGTGTCTCACGTTCTACTAGATTTGTGCGTCTTCAGCTTCTGATTGATGCATTCTCTCTCCGGAGGGGTTGATAGATCATAAGTGGTTGACATCATAGATCTTTGTGAGATAATCTTGGTCTTAGTGTGTCAAATTAATCTATCTGCTTTGTTTGGGTTAAAAGTGAAAAGGCTAGAGGACTATGCTCTACTCCCTTTTTGGGTAGTATCAGAAACTCAAATCCTTGAATCTGGAAACAGTCTCCATGTGGTATCTTTTGTGAGTCACCTTTAGAGAGGGTTAACTATAGTGTACATTCCCTTAATTGGGTCAACCATGTTGATGGAACCTCAAGTGGTAATAGTTATTTTTGCCATGGTAGCAGCAGCCGCTATATGAATGTCCTTGTAGAGGAAATCTTCATAGGTGTGGTCTCTTGTTGGACTGTCAGATCTCCCTAGCAGCTCCTGATTGATTAATTTATTGGACTGTGTCAAAACCCCAGTGCGCTTGGATTGGAGTTCGCCCTCTTGAGATCATAAAAGTTCTATAATCAAACCATTACTAAAAACCCTAGTGAGGCCAAATTTTCATTTCTCTAGGACTATGTGTGTTATTGCAAAACTTTTTAGAACATACACTGTTAGCACTCCTGGGGATTAGCACATTCAGTCACTTGGTTATTCATGTGCAGGGTTGCTTTGTCCCCTGTTCATTTTTTTTAGACATGCTTGAAATCACTTGCTTATTGTTTTGCATGTCTGATTATCTATCTAGTTACTAAGAATGAATCAATTTGATACAATCTTCAAATCTAAACAAACAATTTTGGGAACAATCTGAAACTGAAAATCTAAAAAATTATAAAATCTAATGTCAAACACCTTTCTGAAGTCAAAATTCATCTTGTAAAGTCAAAAAGTCGTACAACTTTTGGAAAGTGTCATTTCATTACCCCCAAATTGTCATATGGTAGCTGGTATATTGTCGTATGAGTTTTACTACCAGTCAATTCAAAAATTCAAAAACCCTGCTATCAATTGTCGTATGAGTTTTCCAATTTTCATTTCATAGCCTACCCACTATCGTACAAGCGTGCAGAAAGTCATTTGAGAAATTTTGAAAATTTTCCAGAAAGTTGTCAGAACTATTAGAGACCCAGCTTTTCCAACCTATTTCCAGAGTCTGTCAAGAAAATCATTATGTCAGGAATAGAGTAGCAACTACTGAGAATCCAATCATTTTCCTAAAGTGGCCTTTTGAATCCGATTTAGCCTTCTGTTTAATAGATTTGAGTCTTTTTCATCTTGTGTCAAAACCTTTTCATAACTATCAATCTTCAATCCATCTTCAAAATTGCTAAGTGTTGTGAACTCATGTCTGCTATCTTTTGGGTATCTACCCATACATCTAGGGCATAGTCTCCTTCATTTATGTCTAATCTAAGCTTTAATCAATCAAACCTTGACAAGGTTGCATCATTTGATCTTCTTGAATCAAATCTTTCTTCAGTTGTCTTCATCATATTCTTTTGTTTCACCCAAGGTTAATGGTGGAAACTAGAGCTTCCTCTCACAAGAAATCTGGAGAAGCATCCCATACCTTACCTATAACCACTATCAAGGGTCCAACTCTTGATCAACTCTATAATTCTGGTCTTTATGAAGATGACAGTCTTGGCAACTTTTGATTAAAAACTGGATACATATCCCCTCCATCAACTCACGGAGGTAATCAATGAACTCCTTCTCGATCTGTCCCAGGAAGTCTTAAAACTCCTACCATATCTCAAGCAGGGACAAACCATGGCTCTCAAAGAGCTCAATCTCAATATGGTGTAGATCAGGAACCCACACCTGAAGAAATTGCTCAGTATCAAAATGACGATGACTTCAAAAGAATGATGAAGCATTTCTTGAAAGAAGATAGAGAAACATACTTTTTACAATTAGCTCATCAAGGAGCTAATCTTCCTCCCAATTTTAATGTGGAAGATATCATTACACATGAGGAAGAAATGCCTATTTCAGCTATGATGAAACAAATGCACACCATGCAAGTAAAACTTAACAAAATGAAAAAGAAAAAGAACCTAAGGAGTTCTCCATGGAGGCCCTATGTTCTTTTCCATTTGATAAAGACTTGTATATGCCACCATTCCCTAAATGGGTGGAAATGCCAAAATATGATAAGTATGATGGAAACTCTAATCCTCAAGATCATGTTAGAGAATTCTATACTCAATCTATGGATTTCATGCACAAACCAACATATCTAATGCATCTTTTCCCTCGATCTCTAGGAGGAGCAGCCATTCATTGGTTCTCTAGGATGCCTCCTACAATCAAAACCTTTGAGGAGTTGATCAAATTGTTCTATCAGCAATACTCCTGTAACATCCAACATCCAGTCACCATGATTGATATCTGCAATCTCAAGCAATATCTAGGAGAACCATTCTTGACATTTCTCAAAAGATGGAGAAAGAAATTCTCTCTATATGCTAGGCCTATTCCAGAAACTGAGAAGCTAGAAATCTTCATCAACAATCTTGTTCCAGAAATGAACTACCCTTTACAAATGCAAAATCATACATCTTTTGACAAGATGGTAGATAATGCAATCAAAATTGAAAAAGTACTTGTGAAAAAAGGAGATGTCACACTTCAAAAGGACAAGTATGAATCTAGTTCTAAGGACAAGAACAAAAATTGGAACAAGAATAAGGGCATCATCACAGATGGTGTTTTGTATAATCTCCATGCCCCATCTAAGGCACCTACTTTCAACCTAACCATTGGTACTCAAGCTATCAAAGCTTCAGAACAAAAGGTGTCTGAATCATCTCAAAAGAGGCCAGAATACAAATCTTGGTCCGCTGATAATAAACAGAAGTTCACTCCTCTTGGAGAATCTTTGGAATCAGCTATGAGAACTCTGTTGGCTAATAACATCATCTCTTTTCCTGAGATCCAACAATCTAATCCTGATCCTAATCCAAAATGGTGGAGAGAGAATGAATTATGTGATTTCCATCGAGGCAAAGGTCACAAAACTAATAACTACTTGCGCTTAAAGCATACCATTCAAGACAAGATTGATAGTGGAGAAATCATGATTGATAATCCTAAAAGCAATAATGATCACACAGCATTCACCGAACCATTTCCAAAGCATAGCCAAAGAGATTCATCTTCTCAGCCTAATGTGGGTGCTAAGGTCAATTATGCCTATCCTGGAAATAATACTGTTATCAATATGGTTGAACCAAGCCTATTTGAGCATTGCAATGTCATCACAATTGTAAGAAGAGATAGAGAAAATCAATCCACTAACACAGTTACTCAATCACAAGCTTAGGCACACCTACAAGGACAAATCCTAGATCAATCAAATGTCCCTAAGGTGCCTTTCAATCTATCTTCCACTTCTAAACAGAGGGAAACATCTAAATCTTCAAATCCTAAGGACACAAGGCCTACTTTGTATAGTATCATTCAATAACTCCAACATACTAATGCTAAAATCTCCATGTTTGAGTTGCTTCGGATATCTCTAGCTCATAGAGCCATTCTAGACAAAGCTCTGCTCGGATCCAATGTTCCTGATAATCTTGATTTAGACAGATTCCAGGCTATGGTTGGTCATCTTACATCTCCATAGTATATCTCCTTTTCAGAGGATGATGATAACTCCTTGAGTCATCCTCATAACCAGCCCTTGCATATCGAAGTCTTGATCCAAAACCATCATGTCAAACGTGTGTTGATAGATGGAGGCACTGGTCTAAATATTTGTTCTTATAGCTTGATCACACAATTGGGATTTTTAGAAATAGCCATTGATCCTAGAAAGAAAATAACTATCAAAGCATATGATGAAGAGGAAAGATCCTCCAAGGGAATAATTGTCTTGCCTATCAGAATAGGTCCTGTCATCAGAGATACTATATGTCAAGTTCTTGATATACCTTTGGCTTACAACATCCTTCTAGGGAGACCCTGGATACATGAGATGAGAGCTATTCCTTCCACATACCATCAGTGCTTGAAATTTCCTTATGATGGAGTAGAATTAACCATTCCATTTGACGTGTCAACAACTTGCAATGCATTGAAGGAAAATGCGGATAAACTTGTTCCTAATAACTGAGAATCTTCCATTAAGCAAACAGATGTAGCATCCACCTCTAAAATGGAAGACATTGCAAAAGAGGTCAATATCAAAGAAAATGGTATGGGAGAATATACTATAGAGCCCGTCTTGTCTTTGACATCTCTCCCTATCTCACCTAAGTCTTATGGGCAAGCTCAAAAATAGTTCAAACTAGAATCTAAGGAACCTCTTGAGGCATATAAAGGAAAATTTGTTACAGAGAAAGTACCTAAGCAAGAATTTGAAGAAGATGAAGCTGTGCTTGCATGGCTTTACAAAGATGAACAAGAACCCCAAGTTATTCCACCTAGTGACTCTAAAGTATCGAAGGTTCCTTCTAAGTCATATGGCCCAAGGGATAAACTGATAGCTAAGATGGGATATAAAGGAAAAGGACCTCTAAGAATATAGGGTAAAGGTCTTTTGTCACCTCTTGAACATCATGGTTGAGCCAATAAGAATACAATAGGTCTAGGATACACAAAGAAGCCTTTCTGTCTTAGCAAGAACTCCCCACATGTTCTAGAATAAATTGAGCCTTCCATAGCCAATCAACTAAAGGAGGAAATGACTGAACAATCTGATAGTGATGATTCAAACACCACTGATGAGCTCATTCCTTATGAGCATTTGCGTAAAGAAATCAAAGACCTCCTTGATGCTGAAGATGATCCAATAAAAAAAATTAATGTAGTAGAAACACAAGAACCTACTATAAACCAAGAGGTAGTTGCAACACAAGAACTAGCTAATCTCGAAGACAATCAAACAGACAAAGAGGAAGGTGGTGCTTATTCTGAGACAAATTCCCATGAGTATGAATTCAAATCAGAATCTGAGGGTAACCCTTTCTGGGGTATTCATCTTGACTTTACTCATGTTCTTAGATTTCCTAGAGGCATAGATGAAGAATCTAATGACTATGAATGGGAAGTCATTCTAGAAGAAGATGAGCTTATTACAGAGAAACATGTTGATGTTATTCACCAATATGCACCTAAAGCCAATGTAGTCTAGAGTGAAATGATGAACTTATCGAGTCTGATCCACTAATGGCTGAAGTGGACTATCATAATGACATTGAGCCTATTCATGAATTGAATATCTTAATTTGTAATATCACCTTTGAACTTGAGCATCAGGTTAGGACCAATGATGACAGATCCATATTTGTAAACACTCTTTCCCAATCTTTTACCACTTTGACTATCCAACATCCTGAACTTCTTGATCAAACCTCCACAAATCTGAGCCATGGTATTTATACCTTCCTAAATGAATATTCCCTTCCTTGCTACCTCAATGTAGTTGAGCCTATGAGGACTTCCATCAGTGAACCGAGCATTAGCATGATGGAGTTGGACATCAAGTATCTTAGTCAGAAAAATAAGAATAAGAATAAAAATAAAAGGAGTTCTGAGGGTGAAAACCACTTTGTGGCAGTCTCAAAACCTACAAAAGTAAAAATAAAAGACATATCCGAGGGTGAAAACCTCTTTGAGGTGCCTAACGATGAGATATTTGATGTCCTTCTGAGTCATTTATAGGATAGATCTCCAGTTCTAATTGAGCCCACTCAATCTATTAATTTGGGAATAGTAGAAGAACCACAATTGATTCATGTAGCACAATCTTTATCAGAAGAAGAAAAGCAAAAATTTACAACATTCCTAATAGAGAAGAAGATCAAATTTGCATGGAAATATTTAGATATACCAGGGTTGGATCCTGATCTTATAATGCACCATTTATCTATAGCTCCTGGAGTAAAACCAGTTAAACAAAAATTAAGAAAGATGCATCCTCATGTTGCACTCTTGGTAAAAGCTGAATTAGAGAAGCTCCTAAAAGTTAGATTCATCTGAGTTATTGATTATGCAGAGTGGATCTCTAATATTGTACCTATTTCAAAACTAGATAAATCAATCAAAGTGTGCATGGACTTTAGAGATGTAAATAGAGCATGCCCTAAGGATGATTTTCCACTACCTAACATTGATATGATAGTGGACATGACTGCAAGCTTTGAGATGTATTCTTTAATGGATAGTTTTTCTAGATATAATCAAACAAAGATTGCTCCAGAGGATCAAGAGAAAACTACTTTCACATGTGCATGGGGTACCTTCTACTGGAATGTCATGCCATTTGGGCTTAAAAATGCTGGTGCTACATATCAAAGAGCCATGACATCTATTTTTCATGACATGTTGCATAGGACTATGGAGGATTATGTTGATGATACTTTAGCAAAATCTATGATTAGAACTAAACATCTAAATGACTTGAGCAAGATACTAGATAGAATGGAAAAATTTAGTCTCAGACTAAATCCTAAGAAGTGTGCTTTTGGTGTCACTTCTAGAAAGCTCTTAGGATACATAGTTTCAAAGAAGGGCATTGAAGTTGATCCAGCTAAAGTAAAGGCTATAATGGAGATGCAACCTCCAAAGAATATTAGTCAAATGATGACATTGCAAGGAAGATTTCAATCTATCAGACACTTCATATCTCAGTTAGTAGACATATCATAGCCTTTTACAAAAATATTACATAAAGGTGTGACATTTGCGTGGAATGAAGAATGTGAGAACAACTTTAACCATATCAAGAAGTATCTCTCAAATCCTCCTATCTTGATGCCTCCCATTCCAGGGAAGCCTTTGATCTTATATGTCTCCACTATAGATACATCACTGGGGGCATTTCTTGCACAACATGATGAGAACAAAAAGGAATGAGCTATATACTATATCAGTAGGACATTGGTGGCATACAAAAAGAATTATTCTATGATTGAGAAGGCTTGTCTAGCTATGATCTTTGCATCACTTAAAGTGAGACATTACATGTTGGCACATACCACCCATTTGGTAGCTAAGATTGATCCACTAAAGTACCTACTAAGCAAAGCTGCCCTCACGAGTAGATTAGCTAAATGGGTCATGCTCCTGAGTGAATTTGACATTGAATATGTTGAAAGAAAAGCTATAAAAGGATAGGTAATTGTTGATCAATTAGTAGACACACCTATGATTAATGATACACCAATCCAAATGGAATTTCTAGATTCCTCTATCATGACTCTTTCTTCTAGAGAATGGCAGTTATTCTTTGATGGCTCCTATACACAGAATGGCTCAGGAGCAAGCATATTATTCATAACTCCTCAAGGATACTCCATACCTAAAGCATTCAAATTAAAGTTCCCTTGCATAAACAATATTGCAGAATATGAAGCCCTTCTTAATGGCATGAAACTAGCAATTGAGTGGAGAGTAATAGAGATACACATTCATGGAGACTCCCAACTTGTTATCCATCAAGTTAATGATGTGTACTAGACTAAAGATGAAAATCTTATTCCATACAAAAGAATGGTAGATGATCTAAAGAAGTATTTCATATCTATCACATTTGAGCAAATACCTAGAACAGAGAATAAGGCTATCGATGCAATGGCAATGCTATCTACTTTATTACAGTAGCCTGAACATGAGCTACGCTATGAGTTCCTAGTGGAAGCACTATCTTATCCTGCATACGATTCCCCTAAAACTTGCATGATCTACACTATTGTTGGTCATGATTCATCCAGATACAAAAACCTATTCTCCTATCTCTAAGACCAAATCATTCTCGATACCTTCAATTGCCATGAAAAGAGATACCTTATCCATAATGCCTCCTGATATGTCATCATTGGTCATGATCTATACAAACAAGGTCTATATGGTACACTACTTAGATGTTTAGAATGGGAAGAGTCTCAACGTGCGTTAGAGGAAGTCCATGATGGTATTTGTGGGTCACACTCAAACGGTTTAACACTAGCTCAAAAAATTATTAGGGCTGGGTACTATTGGCCTAAAATGGAGAAAGAGTCTATCAAGTTTGCTAAGAACTATCAAAAGTGCCAAGTGCATGGCAACTTAATTCATGCTCCAGGGAGAGATCTAATTCCCTTTACTACATAATGGCCTTTTTATCAATGGGCCTTTGATCTTATAGGAGCTATACATCCTCATTCTTCTAATGGACATACCCATATAATCATAACTATAGATTATTTTACAAAATGGGTAGAAGCAATCCCTTTGACACAAGCAACTGGAAAACAAATATCTATGTTCATATTGAACTATATCATATGCAGATATGGGATACCTCATTCCATAATCACAAATAATGGTGGAAAATTCAAGAACAAAGATTTATATGATTTATGTGCTAAATTCAAGATTACACAACATTGACCATCTATCTACTATCCTCAAGCGAATGGACAAGCAGAGGCTTCTAACAAGAATCTATTGAAAATCTTACACCGTACAATTAATAGAATAGGAAGAAACTGGCATCTCATGATCAGTCCAGCTCTCTGGGCCTACAGAACAAGTATTAGAATGCCTACTGGGGCTACTCCTTTCACTTTAGTTTATGGGTCTGAAGCGGTCTTGCCTATTAAGGTTGAAATCCCATCACTAAGAATCAGAATGCATGGTCTAGTAACTAATGATGACTACAGAGTTTCTAGGTTGCAAGAACTTGAACTACTAGATGAGTGCAAACAAGAAGCATATGATCATCTCAGAGTATATCAGAAGAGAATGTATAGAGTTTACAACAAGAAAGTCAGACACAGAGAATTTTAGGTTGGTGATCTAGTCTTGAGAGAAAATCTTAAAAATCAATCACATCGAGAACGCAAGGGGAAGTTTGAACCCAACTAGTTGGGTCCCTTTGTTATCACTACTCCTTTTGGCTCTGGTACCTATCAACTCTCAATGACTGAAGGAGAATAGCTCTGAGAACCAATCAACGTTCTACATCTGAAGAAATTCTACGCCTAAGGCATTCAGTCTATGGTAAAATGTCTTGAAAAAAATCTTTAAAATTGGAAAAAGTCTTGAAAAAAAATGAACATCTTGGTGAAAACCTAGCAATGGGCACCTTGATGATTCACAAAAAAAGTAAAAAATATCAAAAGTACAAAAAAATTGGAAAAATGAAAAATACAAAAAAATGAGAAAAAGAAAAAAGTGCCTTGGTGAAAACTTGAAAACAGGCGCCTTGGTAGCAAAAATAAAATCTCTACCAAGATGGTGAAAACTTGGCAAATGGGTGCCACTTGTTTCAAAATGCTCCATCTATCAAGTGCAATCTTGGTCTTTCCCATCTTTCAATCTTGCTTTAGTTTGTACATCTCTTTGTTGGACTACAACTAATTTGGAATCTGATGGAAGGATCTGCGATTGCAAGATCACTGAGAAGTTGTTGATTAGATGTGTAATATGATTAAATTAGTATTATGTTGTCATTGATGTCAACTAGTTTAACAGCACTTATCTTGTAAGTTACTACACCGAGACATCTGAAGAAAAGTGGAAAAGAGATGAAGAATAGAGAATTCTACATGAGGAAAGATATACATGACATATGAGGATAAGGAACACATTGAGTAACTTATTGATGAGTCTATGACTTGATGATATTGACTTTATTATGTTGCATTCATCTATAATGAAGTATAGAGCTGAAAGACACAAAGTAATGTTGTCGATAAATGAAGCATTTTTAGTATACACCAACGGAGTGTAGTGTATACCAACCACAGTATTAACCGAGCAGTGTTCACCGACGCATTCTTTGTTAACCGAGCGGAACAGAATGAATTAAATGATTAGTTTAAGCCGATAGGAATGATGAGTTGGCAAGAGTATAACATCGAGGTAATAGATAATGTTTGTTACACAAATCAAAGGCTGACAAAACTCAAAGAAGATCTAACAGAGAAGATTGAAACGTGTTATTGAACACAATGTTACTATGATGGAACTTGTTGCTGCCTGTATCGACACTTAATTTGAAGATATCAAGACATGCACAACTGCCAAACGAATGTGGGATAACTTAGCACAAATCTACAGTGAAGATCTGAATGTCAAAAGAGCTCAAGCTGAAAGTCTGAGAGGCAGATTTGATGATATGAGAATGAAAGAAGGTGAAAATATTGTCCAATATTCAAATAGACTCAAAGAGGTGGTACATGCTATTAGAGCATCTGATGAGTAATTGATGATGAAACAGTGATAAGCAAGATTCTCAAAACTTTGCTACCAGTTTATGCAATCAGGATTTCTGCAATTCATGAAATAAGAGCTACATCCAACCTCACTCTTGACACTCTGATTGGTAAACTTACAACCTTTGAATTAAACAACTTTGATAATAGTGTTGTTCCTTTTGTTGAATCCACTTTCATGTCTTCTTTGAAGATTGGAAAGTCTAGCAGGAATGGCAAGAATTGTGATAGTGATGACAATACTGATGATGAACTTGAAGAACTTGAAGCACTTATGGCCAGAAGATTGCCCAAAGGAAAAGGAAGGTATAGAGGCAAGCTACCTTTAGCATGCTTTAATTGTAAAGAAGTTAGTCACATTGCTGCTAGATGTCCTCAGAAGAAAGATGATGATAGATCTAAAGACCGATATGATGGAAGCTATGGAAGAAGAGTCAACAGAGGTTATCGACACAACAACAGAGACAACCGAGATGAAAAAGGCAAAAAGGTATGTTACATAGCCGAAGATATTGAAACTAAATCTGATTCTGATGATGATATAGAAGTTGTATTTGTTGCTATGAAAGATGACTCAGAAGAGGAAGAGAAACATGAAGAGACAGCCCTGATCTCTAAAGTAAGTAGAAATGATACATGGATCATAGACAGTGGCTGCACACATCATATGACTGGTGATGTAGAGAAGTTTGATCATCTTGTTGAATATAATGGAGGATATGTGAGAATGGGAAATGATGCACCTTGTATGGTAAGAGGTAAAGGCTCACTGATGATCAATGATAGATTACAATGTGAAATTGCATATTGGGTAGATGGACTGAACTATAATCTGATAAGTGTGGCACAGTTGAATAATTTAGGCCACCGACTAGCTTTTGAGAGCAAAAAAGTGAAGATTTATGATGGTGGAGATAGACATGCTAGAATGCAAACCAGAAGCAAAACAAGATAAGGTACATGTTTAATTTGTGAATTTGAACCTAAGACTATGAAAGTTGCATTAGAAAATGAAGAATGGTTTAATGCAATGAAGGAGGAAATAGAACAAATAGAAAAGAACAAAACCTGGTCCTTAGTACCCTGACCAAAAGATAAGAATGTTATCGGTACCAAGTGGATATACAGGAATAAATTGAATGAAAATGGTGAAGTCACAAGAAATAAAGGTAGATTAGTATGCAAGGGATATGCACAGAAAGAAGGCATTGATTATGGTGAGACATTTGCACCTATTTCTAGATTAGAAGGAGTTAGAATGCTACTTGCATATGTTGCACATAAAAAATTCAAAGTCTATCAAATGGATGTGAAGTCAGCATTTTTAAATGGTATACTTGAAGAAGAAGTCTACATTGAAAAACCTGAAGGATTTGTTGATCCCGACAACAAAGACATGGTATGTAGATAACATAAAGCTTTATATGGACTAAAGCAAGTACTGAGAGCATGGTATGAAAGACTACATACTTACTTGTTAAGTATTGGATTTGTTAGAACAAGTGAAAATAGCAATCTATATGTGAAAGGTGATACTGATGATACTATTATCATTGCTGAAATTTTTGTTGATGACATTATCTTTGGAGGCTCAGATCTTATCTGCAAGGCATTTTCTGATGAAATGCAAAAGGAATTTGAAATGTCTATGTTCGGAGAGATTAAGTTCTTTCTTGGACTACAAGTGATTCAGCAGAGTGATGGGATATTCATCACACAATCTAAATACATAAAGGAAGTATTGAAGACATTTGGCATGGAAGATGCTAAACCTGTAGGAACACCAATGGCTACTGGATGCAAATTGACAAAAGAGGATGAAACTACCGAGGTAAACCAGACACTTTACTGATCTATGATTGGTAAGTTAATGTATGTAGTTCACAGTAGGCCAGATGTAGCACATGCTATAGGAATTGTTGCAAGATTTTCTGCTAATCCTAGAGAATCACACATGATAGCTACAAAAAGGATCTTAAGATACTTGAAGAAAATACAAAATTATGGATTATGGTATTCTAAGGAAGGGAAGTTTGAACTGAAAGTTTACACTGATGTTGATTGGGCTGGAAATGTGGATGATAGAAAAAGCACCACCGGAGGAGCATTTTTCTTTGGTGAAAGACTTATAACCTGGACAAGTAAAAAGTAGGCTTGTATTTCTCAGTCTACAGCTGAAGCAGAATATGTTGCTACTGCTACTAACTATTCAAACATTGCATATATCAAACAAGTGTTGGAAGAAATGAATGAGGTAATCACTGACCTGATGATTATATATTGTGACAACACTAGTGCAATTAATATTTCAAAGAATCCTGTGATGCACTCTAAGACAAAGCATATATCTATTAAGTATCATTACTTGAGAGAACAAGTGCAAGAGAAGCAAGTTAAGTTAGAATTTGTTACATCCAAAGAACAACTTGTAGATATTTTTACAAAACCCCTACCAAAGGACACATTTGAATACTTGAGGACTAGACTTGGGGTAAGTCCCCTGTCTATCGGTCACTAAGGTGATCTAGATGTTGCATTAGCCAATTATTATTAGAAGATCATTCATGTTGATGTAGCATAGCTCACACTTTGAATCTTGTTCAAGGTTGTGATTAAAGTTGAGAACTTGAACCAATGAGAAATCAATATATAGAGATACAAAGGAAGTACTGAACACCACAAAGAGTTACTTGGCTACTACAAAGCTGATTGTTTATTTGTTTCTTTGGCATTGCTGTCAAAGGGAGAGATAAACAATATGAAATGAAATGGGGAGAGATTAAACCACATATGAAAAGGAACAAGCACCGACGACAATTATCTAAGGGAGAGACAATTTGAATGAGACAGAGTACTGAAGATCAGTTACAGAGAACAAAAGCAGGAATAGGAGAATTGAAAAAATCACAACTACAGAAAGGTAAAATTGTATTACTTAATGCTGGTTCAGTAACGTAGTGATTAAACATATTAAGTCTATTTGACTTACAACATTTGTTCACAAAGTTGTAGAATGTATGTTTGGTATGTGTATGGTACACTTCATATTACTTGAGTTGCCATCAATGCCAAAGGGAGAGATTGTTGGACTACAACTGATTTAGAATCTGATTGAAGGATTTGTGATTGCAAGATCACTGAGAAGTTGTTGATTAGATATGTAATATGATTAAATTAGTATTATGTTTTCATTGATGTCAACTAGTTTGACAGCACTTATCTTGTAAGTTACTACACCGAGACATTTGAAGAAAAGTGGAAAAGAGATGAAGAACAAAGAATTCTACATGAGGAAAGATGTACATGACAGATGAGGATAAGGAACACATTGAGTAACTTATTGATGAGTCTATGACTTGATGATATTGACTTTATTATGTTGCATTCATCTATAATGAAGTATAGAGCTGAAAGACACAAAGTAATGTTGTCGGTAAATGAAGCATTTTTAGTATACACCGATGGAGTGTAGTGTATACCGACTGTAGTATTAACCGAGCAGTGTTCACTGACGCATTCTTTGTTAACTGAGCATAACAGAATGAATTAAATGATTAGTTTAAGCCGATAGGAATGATGAGCTGGCAAGAGTATAACATTGAGGTAAAAGATAATGTTTGTTACATAGATCAAAGGCTAACAAAATTCAAAGAAGATCTAACAGAGAAGATTGAAATGTGTTATTGACAAAAGTACCAAGAAATTTTTAAGTGGCAAAATCTATGAATGTGATTAAGCGGAAAAATTTGATGGTGGAGGAGAAAATGATCTACTCGTCTATATAAAAGAACAAAATTTCTTTAGTAAGATGTCAAGAAGAAGAAGAAGCTACAGGAATTTCGTGTGAACAAGCTTTCATGCATTTTGATCATACTGGTTAGTGAGAACCGAGCTGCAGAACATTTACCTAGCTACAGAGAGCTATTACCGACGGACAGTATATTGAAACTGAAGTGAAATATTGATCAGAAGGATTTGTATGGACTAAATATTGATTTGTAATCTGCAATTAAAGTTGTATTAAGGCAGGTCATTTTACTGTTACATATTTAACCATTGTATACAGTTCAAATCTCTTAACCGAGTGGACTCTGAAAGTCTTATGATGTATCATTCATAGAATGAACATTGTTATCCTGTCAACCCATAGTGAATGTTGGTTGGATGATAACTTCTAGTCTAAAATCCTCTAACAAGGTCACACCTGACATTGTGTTTATAACCTTTAACAGGGTTGGGTCTTAACCGACCTCACTTTAGAAGAGTGAACAATTTTGGGTTGCCGGTCCCAGGCGGTTTTTTCCCTTTACAGGGTTTCCACGTTAAATCTTTCATGTTATGTGTTGATTGTGATGTTTGTTTGTTATCATACTTTGCATGTTACATGGTAGATTTGATTGGTAAACAGTTTAGTATTAGACTGGTAATCGGTAAAAGCACAGACAGTGAGAGTTATTATTGCTTACCGACAAGCAGAAAGTGAAGAAATTGTTTTGAATTATACATTTTGAATTGGGACATTGGATAACTAATTCACCCCCCACTCAGTTATTCTAACACTCTCCCAGTTTGTTTCCGCGTTCTATTTTCAATAAGTCAGTCTGTACACCAATCAGCTCAAGCGTTTGTATCCTATCAATGTTCAAACTTGGGGGCAATCAAAGTCATATCCTATAGCCTCCAATGTATCTTAGACGTATCATATCCAGTCAGAGTCCTTTGAAGCTTCATCCGAGTTAGTCAGTCTATCTCATCTCGAGAAAGGATTTTGCATCTACAACAATGCAATCAAACATCAAACTGAAAATGATATGTGCTTTACATGCTTTTATCTCCTTGTATGCTTACTGATTCGCATTGAGATTTTTTCATATTATGTTCCCTCGAGCTCTTCGATGATGTCCTTCACAGGATTTAGAGAGTGATGACTGGGGGCATAATATTTTCTTTGTCTTCTATTTGTATGTGAAAATCTAACAACTTCAGAAATTTTGGATTGAAATGGTGTCCGACTGTAAGAGCCTCTATCTCAAATTGGATGGCTATGCGTACCTCGACCGTTGATACCTAGAAAATCTAAGGAAGTTTGATCTAACTATTGTCTTTTTGAGTGAGTTTTTTTCTCCTATTGTGAAACGCGATCTTACCTCAGGATGTGAATGATAAAGGGTCACTACGGGTAATTCACATTGGATTTAGAATGATCTCTTGACTGCTTGATGTGTTTGTAAAGCAAGGCGTATTCAGGTCATCATGATGTTTATGTTTTGATGCTTATAAAAATTGCAATATCAAAATGGACATGATATTCAGGTCATCCTGGCGCTTATGCCTTGGTGCTTATATCTAAATCGACATTCCGAAAAACAAAATCAATATTCATATATCCATGGTTTTCTAATCAGTGGTTGTTGTATTGATTCCTACGCATACATATCGATATTCATATGTCTATGGTTTCATAACTAGTGGGCATTGTATTGATTTATTCGGTTACCTAAAAATTCAATGATGAAATCGACCGACACATGATCAATGACTAGGTCCTAGATCTTAGATTGCATTTTTACATGTTTCTTTGCATTTTGCATGTTTGCATGATCTCACAATGTTTGGATAAACTTCAAAGCTTAAATGATTCTTCAATCACATCTTCAAATCTAACAAGAGCTGAATCCTACATGAAGGTTCCTCAAATGAAACAGCAAGTAGAATCCTTTTTCGGGATCAAAATCAAAATCTAAGATCATTTATATTATTCACTGCTTGCATAATCGACCTCTAATCATCACATAAATTTAGAATTCAACTTAACTGATTATCTTACATCAAACTATCAAAATTTCAACTTGGTCAACTATGGTCAACTCATGGTTTCACCTAGTCAAACTTAGTCTCCAGGACCTCCAAACGATGTAGAATGTGTTCTTGAACGTGTTTAACCACTTCTCAAATCAATTAACATGCTTCTGAACTATTCAACGCTGACTTTTCTTGTCAGATTTTAATTTTTATCGCAAAGGGGGCATGGTATTGCACATCATTCAAAGTCTATAATCTAAATTTGAAATCATATATTTCCTCAATAATCAAGACAACAACCACATCTAGTTACTGATTCATCAAAAAGACCACATCGCTTGGGGCAAATCAATCATCGCTCGGGGCATATCAAATTCATCGAGATCCATATCAATCTGGTATTCTCTTAATCTTGTAAACTGTATCAGTCTTTTGTAACCATCAGTTTATTAGTGTTGTTTCCTTGGTTCTTCGTAACTGAAGGGTTCAGATGTGATACCAATGTAATTCTTCTTGACAATCAGGTCTAGAATCGGTCACTCACTTCTTCGCAATCATAAGGTTCAGAATCAGGCATTTTGACATTTCTTCACAATCATCAGTTCATTGCTGTTATAGTTAACATTATCTTTGGTCATTCAAGACCTATTATCTTCATATCAACTTCAATCAGTTTCTATTTCATATCAATTTCAATTTCAAACATCAGTTTCAACATCATACACAAACTGTCTTTGAACCACTACGCTTCATACAGCAATTCAAAGAGGGGCAAAATGTAATACCCCAAAAATGGGCTATAAGTTCATTAACCTCCTACATCGACAATTCAAACAAAATCAACATCAAAGTCCTAACCTAAGGCACATCGGCACATTATCGAATCTTAATTGATTATCCTAAATTATGCATTGGGAAATATTTCTTATTCCTATTTATCCTAATTATCTTTGATTTAATGATTATTTGGCGATAAATCTTATTTATCCTAAAGTTTGATTAATTGAATATTTTGAATATTTAATTAATTAGATTTAATACTGCCACTTAATTATTTAATTAGATTTAATTATATTTATTCCTAAATTGTATTATTTAAATTTTGACAATAAATCAAATATCCTATGACTAATTGATTAAATTCTTATTTAATTAATTAAGGTCAATTGTCAAATTTAATAATATAGTTTTTTGAATAAAAATTTGATTTAATAATTGATTAACCCATAAATCAATTATTTTATTTTTAAAATCAGTTAAGTTGAGGATAAATCACTTTATTTATTAAATTAATTCATATTAATTATGCACATCCAAAAAATAGTTAAACTTTAAATCAAAAAATTAATTCAAGTTGTTTTAAAAATAAACTCAACTCTCTTTTGATTTGAAAGCTGATCTCAACTTCTGATTTAAATCAAAAAGTTGATTTGCATGATTTTTGTGAGTTTATTTATCTCTTAATTCTTGATAACTCAAAAATCAACGTGAGTTTATCAAGAGTGATTTATGATTTTTTCCATGCACCTCCAAAGTCCTGGATTTCTATAAATTAAAGCCTCAGCTCTTTATTTTGGATCCTTCCACAAATTGCATCCTCACGCTAGCGAATTAGTGATCGAAGAATCAATCTTTGCGAATCCAAACTGTTGTGAGATTTTCATTATTTTAAGCATTCATATCATTTAGCATGTCATTGTTAGATTAATTGCATGTCATATCAATTTCTCATATAGAGTAGATTCATATCAGTTTATTTCATCTTATTGCATAGAAAATCCAAAAATATAAATTAATTTCCATTCATCTCATATCTAGATTCTGCATTCAAATATTTTATTTAGTTGTCGTCAAGGTCACTGCTCTCAGTCCAATCTGAGAATACATACTCGCATCTACTAGAAGGCAGTAAATCATCTGGTTAGATTAGTTTCCATTTTATTGCATGATTTTGATTTTAACTAACCTCTAATGTTTTACTGAAATGTTGTGTCTATGTCTAATTAAAACACTATAAAATCTATATGAGGATATTCTTGACTCTGATCTCTACAAAAATATATTTTTTAATTTTCAAAAAAATGTCATTAAAAATATTAAGAGTTATTGAAACGCCACTTTTCTGAAATAATTTTATTTTTATGGTAATTGGACCCAAAGTGGTATAAAATATGCATTTAATAGATATTTCCAATTGGAAAAGTTAAAGAACTTATCTAACTTAGCTATAATAAATCTACCTCAACCATATATTTGACCAAAATTAAATTTTAGTTAGAAATACTAAATTTCAGCTGTGCTGATAAGTTAGCCTAAAAGGTGACACTTGATTGTACTTTTACCCTACAACTAAGTACAAAATTCACACACACAATGGGAAAAGCAATTATTATTAGTCCCTACTTCAGTATAGGCAAGGAACTAATATTTTCCATCAAGTTGTTGTATATTAATTTGTGCAAGTTAAAGATGAGCTTTTTTTATTATTTATTATAGTTTGTAATGTCTCCATTTTATAAATAACATAGACATTTATATTAATTTATATTTGATAGATTTAGGGTGGAGCCTTTATCTATCATGGGTTGCTTCACCATGAAGCAATTGACTACATTATATTCTTCTTCATTTTGGGGGGTTTATATAAATTAATATATCATTTTTAATCATTTTAAATTAAAATTAGCACATCCATCTTTAGAAAAATATATGTAAAAGATATTAGACACACTTTATACTTTAATTAAAAAAATTAATAGAGAATATATGCTTATGAATATCTCTCAACATTTTTATATAAATCAAATAGATATATTAATTTAATGTATATAATAATTAATGATGAATCCCACTATTTATAAGAAGAAAGCTAAAACTATATAGAATAATTATGTACTTAAACACAAAATATTTTTTTAAGTTAATTCAACAATACTTCTCAATATTAGTACTTGCCAGTAGGCTAAGTACTATTGTATCACTTTTTGAGTTTTTTATGTTAACCAGTGATTAAATGAACTCTGCTACACCAATGAAAATAAATTCTATTTTACATTTCATTATGAATTTTATATTTATGAGTATATAGATGCAAAATTTTTAGCTTTATAATATCTACAAATTATTTATTTAGCATTTCATTGGGTGATTGCATTTGAGCTCTTATACGCGGATTTATCACAATCACATTGCAAAATATAATATTTTATGAAACCTATTTTAGTCGATTGTGAGCCCTATCTTATCATATTCTTTATTATCGGCAACTAATTCATTTTTTCGGCAATTGTTGTTTGCTCTATTGCACACTTGTTCAACCATTTTCTCCTATTCTACGTATTGTTGTCATTTTATCGGTATTTTCTTTATTTATTCCAATTACATTTCAATTAACCAAGTACGCCAAATGATTTTTTTGGCCCGTCTTGAATTTTGCCTGTCTGATTTTGAAATCTGTTTCTTGAACAGTTTCTTCTTTGGTTAAATTTTTTAAATAAATTATTATATTTTATGATTTGAATTTATTGTTGAAAATATTTAATCTTTATATTGTATCAAATTAAAAATAATCTGGTAACTAGCTTATCTTTCAGGTATTTTACTAAGCAATTGAACTGTTTCTTTTATTGCAAAGACACAGAAGTTGAATTGGGTGCGTTTATCGATTCTGAGATGGGCATGCAAATGCATGCTTATGTTATAAAATCTAGGCTCGACTGTGGTCTTGGTATAGGAACTGCTCTGCTTACTATGTATTTGAACTTCGGTAGTATGGATGCTCCGCGCAAAGTGTTTAATAGAATGAGGAATCCAAATATTCTCTTGGACAACTATGATATCAGGGTATGCTAAGAATCAACAAAGAGAAGAGGCCCTCCAACTGTTTTCTGCAATGAGTAGTTTTCCGTTGAAATCAAACCACTTCACCTTAGCAAGTGTGCTAAGCACGCTTACTGCCCTTCGAGTTTTAGAAGAAGGGAAAGCAGTCCATGCCTGTGCCATTAAAACAAGATTTGAGATTGATGTGAGTGTAGGCAGTGCCCTCCTTACCATGTATATAAACTGTGGGAGCATGGAAGATGCATTCAAAATGTTTGAGGGCATGCCCACACGAAACGTTGTTTCCTGGACTGCAATGATTGGCGGATATGCACGGAATGGTTGAGAAAATGCAGAAGTGCATTGAGAACCAACTTCATTACCTGCCATGGTTGCTCTAGAAATGCCTTCCCTGCTGCCATCTTGTGGATTAAATGGTCCAAGATCCCTGTATATAATGTTACCTAATTGAACCCATTTTTTTGATCCCGTAAGCTCCACGTCTAAGTTCTAAATGATTCCCTCCACCAAAATAGGGAAAATAACCAAGAAACAGAGAAATTTAATCTAGAAGCCTTTCTGATAGTGAGGCTCAGAGCCTAAATACTACCACATGCTTATTAGGATCCCTAGATTAAAAACTCTCAGACACTTATTGTAATGATTTCCAGAGAGCTCGGTATGCTGTCCTGACTATCTCTGGCTATTGTTTTGTAGACCTCTTTGCACGACTCATGCTGTCTCTTTTTGGGGGAATACATCTGTTGTTGTTTGAAGAAGAAAATGAGTACTTCACTATAATAAAAAGGTCCTAAGAAAGCTATTAAATGTAACAGAGCTTCCTTGTTCTGCTACATCTCGGACCAGCTCCTCATTAAAAATCCAATTTTCGCTCTGGACTCGTTTCTCAACTATGGAGTCGGATTTTTAATTTGCATATTTATCGCTTTTCGCTATCCACTTCCTTTCCCTGCACACTTGAATTTGACATTTTAGAATTGTAGTCTATCTAATGCAGGGACGTGCTTCAGTCTACAATAGCGCTTAATTAATCTTGAAGAAGAGCACACTGAAATTATGCCTGATTAGATTAACATTTCAGGTCTCTTGTTAGAGTAAGACAAACTTTGATAACATCAAAATTTAAAATAATCAATCTTGTCAAGTGGTTCAATTAGGGACGATGCTCGGTTCATAAGGATGTCACTGAGGTTCCGTCTCACTATACTGAAAAGACCTGATACTTTAAAGAGAGGAGTCCGACTCTCAATTTCTATTTCATTGTTGTCTTTCTTTAGTTGCATAACTCATCTGCTTAATTTTTTTGATTGAGTCACTTTAAAGATTAACCAATAAATTAAATATTCAAAGCATAGAATTTTATAAAATAATTACAAAGTGTCAAGATTTAATAGAAATGTATTTTTCTCTCAGCTTTGTAAACAGAGATCTGATTGCATATATAATATCTGTATAGTACAGCATCCAGTCTCAAAACCATAATTTCAAATTTCAAAAGATTTAGAGGACACGCTTACTACATGATTAAACATTTTCCAACCGTAAAATCAGCATCACATTTCCAGTTTATTATTTATGGAATGGACAATCCGATAAGAATTCCGTAATTTAAAATAGATTCTTATCGTACATCAGTCTCTGGAAATGTCTTGTTATTAACTGTTCAATATGTCATTAAATATTGCTTGGCATTTTCCATTCAGAATTTGCCAGACCATCATTTAACTACCTGCCATGACTATTCTATATTTCTTGGCACTTTCCTTTCCTTACTCTAGTTTGCTTGTTGACAAGAAAAAAAGGTTTTGCATAGTCTGAATGCTTGACCATCCAAAGGTGTTGAGATTCTATCAATATCAATGTCTTACATGACTGCATTATCATATCACAATATATTTGGTAGATTTAACATGGCCCAAAGTTGGGATGATACATATGCACAAAGTTCTCATTCTCCTTAACTAGTTCTTGATATTCTGACTGCTCTAAACTATGCAATTTCTGCCCATCCTCTGTTTTCTTATTCATGTCTGAATTGGGCTTTCTTTGCTTATACTCTGTTTTCTTATTCATGTTTGAATTGGGCTTTCTGCGCTTATACTCTCTTCTAATTAATGTCTAAATTGGTTTTTCTAAGCTTATACTCTGATTCCCCATTCATGTCTGAATTAGGTTTTTCACATACTAATTTGAGGGCTTTTGGCTTCATCACATTGCTGAAACTCTTATGCCCAGAAAGTGTGGTCTGATTTATTGTTTTAGCAATTTCTACTCCAATGGGTTTCCACTGAGAATAGAAATTTTGAAGTAGGTTCTTTTCCATCTCATGATAAACACTAGTTGCAGGATTGTATCTCATTGCATTGTCAAAAGTCAGATCTATGTCATGAGCAAATTCTATGGGATGTGAGTAAAGATTATTTTGTAGGGTTGATCTTATGCTGCAGAGATCCATTGGATCTTTGATGATATGTTTATATCTTGGAGCATCCCATTCATTAAGATCCAAAGCTTCTCTGAAAGGCCAAGCATGAGGATCAATGATTAAACTTTGGATTAAATTCATGCACTTGTATTTTAGTGCAGGCCCGAATCTGTCAAAGTTATGGCGTCCCTTAAAAACTCTTATTTCATTTTGTACACCATCCTTGGAATGCCTCTGCATTCTTGAATCAGAAAACAGTGATTGCAATGCCCAAATATTTTCACCAATTGAATTTGTAAGGAAGTTAAGATTATATAACAAAAATTGGAGAACTTCATAATTATTGTACCGCGTTTAACAACCTGCACCTGGGGTTTTGATTTTGAAAGTGTGCAACTTAATGTTTTTAAAACAAATTGGAGGGAGATGTTCACTCCTTGTTGGATATGAAGCATCCAATAGTTGGATAAGTTATAATATACATTTTCTTAATATTTCCCATCAGAAAGGAGTTGTATAAGCAGGTCCTTTTTACCATTAAGCAACAGAGAAAGAAGACTGTGCACTCATTTTTTATGTTAAAATCAGTTGACTTATATGTAACGGTAAGTACGGTGAGTGTTCCTGACCTCTGAATTCTAACTCATATTAACGAATACTGACAAATTAGTAAGTATTTTTTCATTGTGTCGAATTGTGGATGTCATAATGAAATAAGCTTTCAAAATATATTTTTCATAATGAAATAAGGTTTCAAAATATAGCTTCTGGAAATAATTCTATTTCTCAAATAAGGTTTTCCATTCTCTATTCCTGCAATCTAATTCAAAACATCGATACGAAAATCACAAACTGTGGAAGCCTAGTGCCAACTATGAGCAGATTGCAAAAATTTCCAAAATTCCACAATTTTCTCATCTTGCGATGTTCAATCCAGAAAACCATCTTACAATTTAAAATCGACATTAAAACAACCATTTATATATGTACGAAAAAATTGTCTTGCAACATATCCTCTATGGACTTCCTGACCTTTGTCTACTTCGTCCTGTCCTGATAAGTTAAATGGGATATTGGAGTATTGAAATTCAGTTACTATTTTGAAAAAATTGCTGAGCTTTCCAAATGGAATATCTTACAATTGAAAACAGTCCCAAAGAGAAACTCGAACACTCCCGCATAACATGGCTGTTATCTATGTATCAGAAAAACTATCTTGCAACATTTGTTTTTTGAAAAAAAACATTGTAATCTTTTAACCACATATTCTCTATACAATATAAACTTCTTATAGCGAACAAAGGATAATCAGTAAGGAAAAGACAGATATGGTAGATGATTTAGATATTCAACAGAAAAGATTAAATTATTAATAACCATGAGTTCAAAGGATTCATAGAAGAGACTTCCCAAGTATGGGAATATTGAATTTCAGATATAAGCTACTTTTAAGGTTACCTTATTTGTTTAGACAAACAATTTTCAAATTTTATATATTTTTACTACCGCCAAACATATAATCTGATGTTGAAATTAGGGGTGGCCCACATAACCTATATTAGATAGATATTGTGGTGGCAGCAGTGGGCATGAATGATCTATTTGATTTCTATCAACTTTCCATGTTAAATCATGTGCATTCACCATGTTCCAAGTAGGTGAGGAAAAATGGAGTATTGATTATAAATTGAGTAAAATAGATTTTATTTCTTTATTTTTTAAAAGTAGATTTTATTTCTTTATTTTTAAAAATATCTTTTTATTGTTCAATAGTAAATTGTATTTTATATACTTTCTAATTCCTACAATTAGACTAAAATAATCCCTTGCTCATTTGGTTTAGTTATTCAGGTTTGCAACATGTCAATCCCTTTGTATTTGAAATATCATGATTAATTTAGTATATTTGGGTAAATTGGAACAGTATTACACCACAGTCAGACTCATACAACATAAGTTGTTCAGTTGACTTTACACATTTCAAGTAAGTGCAATTCCATTTACCTTTACTACACTTGTTCAATATGGCTGAGATGACCAATGTTATTGATGTTGAAACTTATACAAAAATAAAAAAGGAAAATACAATTGATATTGATATTGTTTTGGAAAATGAAAACTTGTTTAAACTAGAACCATTTCATTATATTGTCAAAGATTCCTTGTTTGATAGTATTGATGTTTTGCTTCATTTTCGTTATACCTCAACTGAACTCCGAAATGGTTTTATTGACTATTTCATTTTGTTAGTATCTCAAAATGACACAGACGCATTGCAAGCATTTCAATTTGAATTACAACGAGGTACATTGCAAGAATTACATGGCTTAGAAGATGTAAAAAACTATCTTTATAAAATGAGGTTATCTATTTCGCCTTCTCTACCAGAGAAACAACGAGGATTTTGGGTAGATACATTCTGTATACGGTGGCTGTGTAAATGGCTAAACATATCAATTGCGCTATGGTCAACAACTAAGAAAAATAAATATTTACACTTCAACAAATCAAATACACAAACGTATTCTATTTTATTTCATGACGAAAATCCTCTATGCAGTCACTATGAACCATTAATTTGCAAGAAAACTAGTATAAGTTACACCAATATAGTGCCAAAATACCTTTCAAAATTTTGCAAAACATTACAAGTTTGTTGGCCAAATATTGAACAACAAATAATGATTCAAGTTCTACAAAATAAAAAACTACCAACAACAGATTGTGGTGAAAGTATGTTTAATGCAATACGTAAATTATTGGGTGGAGAATTTGACACTCGATCTTTAAGATTGTACATTCCACAATCATTTTGCAATGTAACAAAACACAATCGTAAGAATACAAGCAACATAGATAATTACTTAACACAAAACTTACTCCCAGAAGTCTCATCCATTACTAATTGGAAAAATTATATTATGCGATTGGCAATGCCTTATGAAGAAGGCAAAATAGAAGGTGACACTTTTTGTCTACAATGGCTAGCAAGAATTTTCAGTACGAAGATAGTTTTATGGTGCTTAGCTAGTGGACAAGTCAAACATGTCTTTGGAATGGAAAATGACATCAACAAATCATTCAACATTATATCATTTGAAATAGAAAACTCGCACATACACTATGAACCACCTCATCCAACACATGTTATAACACCAATTGTTAAAAAGATAAAATTGCACGCAATCTCTTGTGAAACTAATCAATTAGTCTATGAAAACAACATAAAGAAAAATACAAAAAAATCATTGCATGAGTTAAAAAAAATATTAAGAAATAATGAAAAAAAAGAAGTGACTGATAATCTCAATTTTCAAGATCGCATGAAATGTAAACAAGAACACTTACCAACCATTGATATTGCTTTGAAAAATGAAAATTTATTCAGGTTACAATCATTCTCTTACACCATAGGAGATTGTCTATTCGAACTCTCGAAGTATTACTTCATTTTCGTTATACTTCAAACGACTTGAGAAAAGGGCTTATAGATTACTTTTCTTCATGTGTGGAAAAAGATGATATTGATGCATTGCAAGCATTTTCATATTAATTGCATCCAGATACCTTGGATGATTTGCATGGTATACGTGATGTTAATACTTATTTAGGTAAAATGGGATTTTCAGCATCACCAACTATTCCATATACAAAAATAGGACTATGGGGTGATACGTTTTGTATCAAATGGCTTTCCAAATGGTTAAACATATTGATTGTGTTGTGGTCAACTACTACAAAGAAAAAAGATTTACATTTCAATTATAATAAATACAAACATACATATTATATTCTATTTCATAATGGAAACCCAATTTGTGGCCATTATGAGCCATTGCTTTGTAAAAAAACTAGTGTACCGTGTCAAGTCTCATCAAAATACTTGTCAGATTCTTGTACATCATTAAAAACTAATTGGGAAAACATCGCACCTCACATAGCAAAAAATGGTCTTCAAAGGAAGACTATTGCAATAACAAATTATGGAGAAAGTATCTTCCACAGTATACAGTGCTTGATGAATGAAGAATTTGAAACTCAATGTTTACACATGTACATTGCACAATCTTTTTCCAATTCAATGAAACAAAATTCATCAAACTTGAAGTATTATTTGGATCATTACTTACAAACAAATATTACCCAATCAAATATATCCAATGCTTATTGGAAAGACTACATTATCAAATTGGCAATGCCATATTCTCATAGCAAAGTTGAGGGATGAGAGTTTTGCTTATATTGGTTGTCAAAAATACTATAAATCACAATCAATTTATGGTCGGCAAAAACTAAATAAATTGTACACATTTTAAAAATTGAAGAAAATACAAAAACTATATTGAACATTATATCATTTGAAACAAATAATACACGTGTACATTACGAACCACTAGTACAAATAACAAAAATAGAAGCAATAAAATTAAACCATCAAGAACCAAAATTATATGATGTGAATTCAATTAATAATGGACTTACAAAATAAACACTTGAAACACCTACATCAATAATAAGTGACATCATTGACAAGACAACAACTAAACCAATAAGTAAAATACAACTCCATCGCCTAAAACAAATAATACGTACCCAAAGCAAAAAAAAAAAGAAAAATCTCTCCCTACAATGACAAAAACTAAAACAAAAAATCCAACAACAACATATTTAGCAGCAATTAAAGATACACCTCAGCATGAATGCTACATCTGCAAACGATTAGACTTCTGTCATAAATTGAAAAAGCTAAATGAAAAAGAATAAAAGATGTACATGAAATTCACAAATACTAATCATATAGATGACATCGTAAATGTACACAATCATTGTAAAGTAATGTTACACAATGGTAAGTTACCATCCTTTGCCACTCCATCATTTATAAGACAAAATAAGTGTCTTCCTTTGTTGTCATCTTTATCTGAACTTGAAGAAAGACTAATATCACCACGACTTGCTTTTGCACAGATAAGACAATGGGGACACAAACTATCACAATTTGGACTAAGAGGATCAGTTCTTAATGTTGCCACAAATATAACCATAATGCAAAGATTGCTACCGCGACCAATAAATGAGATAACCACAATTGATGTTGCACTAAAATGAAAACTAGAATACAATACACTGTATCAAGTTGGACTTGTTCAACCTGAACTAATAATGAAATCATTAAAAATCTTATCTGAAAAGAAATTGTACAAAGAAGAAAACATTGTAATAGACAAAACTTGGCAAACCCAATTAGAACAAGACAACACTATTTCCAAAATGGAACACATATATACTAACACTTAGTCAAATAAATTGAAGATGTAGAATCTAGCAATGAAATAGAAATTGAAACTAATACACTTGTACATGGATTTACAGAATCTCGATCTATTTATGACATGAACGATAAAATTATTGAAATAGCACTTGCTGAAGGAAATCAACCACTTGGTATTTTCAAGGATAGATATGCAGAGGAAATGAACTTTCCTACTCTATTCTTCAATGATCCACGAGACGAAGACATAACAAAGAAATACAAATACCAAAAAATTGCACAATGTGAGATTCTACACTCTAGTGGTGACTTTGCATCACACACCACTAATATTTTTTTCAAAGCAATAAAGATTATCATTGACAAAATTATGTCGAGTATATCAATACAAATTCGTAAGGGTCAACTAAAAGGACGCACTCTTCTTGCAAAAGATGTTAAAAATAAGCCAAACTTAGACAAAATTCTAAAATCAAACATTGGATACATGGATTTCAAACATATCCGTATATCTCCAGATTATCTACATCAAAAAAAAAAACATTTTCACAATGATTAGACAACTTGGCACTCCAACATTCTTTTTGACATTTTCAAGCGCAGAGAACATGTGGAAACCATTAACATCGGCAATCACTAAATTATACCAAAATCACCCAACCAATGGACACACTAAACAAAAAATGGAACATGACATTGACTACCTTATTCGAAAAGTCATGTCATTTGTAGCCATTATTATAGATATAAAATAAGTTGTCTAAAAAAACTACTTACTACAGATGATACAATTCTAGGTCATGTGAAAGATTTCTTTTTCATTACTGAATTCCAAAATAGGGGAAATGAACATGATCATGCATTGATATGGATTGCAGATGCTCCAATATATGGTATATCAAACAAATTAGAAATTCAACAATTTGTAGACAAGTATATCACATGCAACACAAAAATAATAAATCCACAACTTGCAAAACTACATCGACACTATCATACAAGAAGTTGCAAAAAAAATAAAAGAACACATTGTAGATATAATTACCCTCTCCCACCAATGTGAACCATAATAATACTTGAACCAATAGAAATAACCGACGAGAAAATCATAAGTAATGAAAATAAAATATTTAAAAGTATATAAGAACAAGAGTATGACAAAACAATTACATTTGAAAATTTCTTAGCCCTAATAAACATATCTAAAAATGACTACATAAAAGCAATATAATAAACACTAAAAAAACCAACAATATTCTTGAAAAGACATCCAACAAATATTTGGAATAATAGTTTAGCAAAGAAAATGCCCCCTTTATGGGAAGCCAACACTGATGCACAATTTGTGCTCAATGCATATGCAGCTGCAATGTACTGCTCATCATACATGACAAAAGTAGACAAATCTATGACAAGAACATTTAGAAAAATAAGGAAAGACCACAAAACAACAAAAATTGATGCCATACAAATGATTTGTCGTCTAGGAAATACTTTTCTTAACCTTCAGCAAATGTCTACCCAACTTGCAGTGCACATAATCTTATCACTACCCCTAAATTCAAGCTCTCGACCATGTGTATTTATAAACACATCTCCACATCAAGACCGTACTTTCATTCTAAAATCAAAATCGCTACTAAGCACTGAGCCTGGTGAGTCAAGTGAAATAATGTGTAAATCACTTATAGAAGACTACATAACTCAACCAATTGAATTGAAACACATTTGCCTAGCCCAATTTGCATCGCAATATAGAATTATTAAAAGAAAAATAGTAAAGTGAAACAAATTTACTATAATTAGATTTGTTACACCGTAGGCGTTTCCATTTTGGAAAGCCTTGAGCTGATTTGTTTGATCCATGGTTGTGATTAGTAGAAAAGGCAATGACTGCCATTGGGAGACTGTGAGCCATCCATCCTGCGTTAAATATCTTCTCGCTATCCATCGGGAACAAATTATGCGCTCGATCTACTCATAATGAAGGAAAAAAAACTCACCACAGGCTCTTTTCTAGGGATACTAAGATAATCCATGCATCCTCTGCTCAGGTGAGTCATTATTTTCTAGGGCTGGTTGAATTGTCATCTTAGTCTTCTGACATTAGTGATTTGTTTCTGATTTGTAAAATTAGGAACAGGAAGATTTTTGAAGAAGATATTGACAACCCTGTGTCCCCAATTCTTTGAAGAATGGGTAAAGATGAAAACCAAGAAAGAAGAATCAGGGAAGGATGTTGTTCATATGGTGCCTTCCGTTACTGTAGACCTTCAGAAGTTGAGTGCCAACTGTATCACCAATGGCCAATGTAATCTGGTTCTTAAGCTTCCCAAGATGGTGCATTCGAAAATACTTAACTCCCTCACAAGAAAGGTTCCTACTATCTCATCTTATATTTTCTTTAGTTTTTAAAATTGTGTCATTTGGGGTTTCTCCATATTTATCTAAGGTTTTGGTGTTCCAGACACTGGCATTGCTGCTTGAAAAGCTCATGAAAAAAGATTTCATTTAAAGCATCATCGCAAGCAAGTCGCAGGGTTTCAGCCAATATAACCATTTCTGGAAGGTTCGTTAGTGTAATTCGTACACCGTGGGGAGAGCAAAAAATCTAGAAACGTATTCTTCATTTTTGAACCACCTCTAGTGCAGCTTAGCAGAAGAAGATGACGGGCTTGTAGGTAAGAAACTAGCCAATTTTCTAGGGTTTCTGAAGCCAATTTGGGATAGAATTTGTTGTCTGCTTGTTAGGGTTTTATTGAAGAAAACTTGTTTGCTAGGGTTTTACTGAAGAAAACTTATTTGTTAGGGTTTTACTGAGACAACTTCTAGTTGAATTACAAATGCTCTATTTAGGGTTGCAGAGAAGGGGAGCACAGGAGCAGGTGACAGAATTGAGTATGTTTTCAAGGGTTCTTCTGTGGATGAAGGGAGGAGTTCATTTGAGCCTACAGAGAGTGTTGTTGTTACTAGGTACACCAGGCTACTGCCATTACCAAGTGAAGGTGGAAGGAAAGTTTGTGTTTATCTCTCAATGTGTGAGTATGTTCAATGAACCGGGTACCTCACTATGGTGAAGGGCGCATCTTTGTTTATTGCCCAACTTGCCCCAACCTTAACTAAAATGTAAGAAACAACTTTCTAAATAGGGATGCTATGTACATCCGTATATAACTCTACAACTTCATATGATTATAGGATCTTGAGTTTTGAAACAATATAAACTGTAATTCTATGACTTCATAGGAATATAAGAATATAGGAATATAAACCTAACTCAATATTACCTGCAATATTAACAAATCAAAATTCTCATAGCAATCAGAGCTAAAACATTAATGACTCAAACTAAAAAGGGTTGCGCGCAGCTGGAGTCCCTGCCTAGGGTGAGAAAGCGTGGTGAGTATGTGCATGGACTTGTGTGGTGTATCAGTAAGCATAGAGCATAAGAATTCTAGCCTAAATCCAATTCTGAGAAATTTCATTATAAATACCCAAATTAGTCAATATTACAGATTGGTGTGTGGAAAAAATAAAATCTATAGAGAAGGGGAACAATTCATAAGCCCAAAAGAGATATCACAAGAGAAAATAAGATTGCCTAATTCAGCAAGATAAAAGGAAACATATGGGACAAAATCACTTGGATCATTCCTCAAAATGAAAAATAAGACATGAATTTCATGTGGGATAATGTGTCATGTGTTTCTTTACCTTGTTTTCCTCTGCCCAAGTACCAGTACCATATGATGAAACATTCATCTAAGAAACCAATGTTCAATTTCAATATTAATCTCTCATCTTCTACAACTGGTTCTGCAACCACTCCCTCATTGATTTGAGGTTCCTCTAATTCTTTGACATTGTTTCCTTCATCAGTTACTCCACCTCTTCTTTGAGACTGTTCTATGGCATCCAACCTTGCCATGATACTTTGCATCATCTCAAACATTACTTCTCCAAAGATCCTCTACCTCCTCCCCAATTGGCTCTTCTTGGAGGGATATTGTCGTATTCTTCAAATTCCCAATCTCTTTATGCCTTTGATATTAATCCAAAGTTATCCATAATGAATTTCCAAATGCACAAAAAGATAGAACCAAATTGATAAGAATTAAATGATCACACAAAAAACTATATGTGCATATCAGAACATTCATACAAAGATCCCAAATCAGAGTAAAACAAGGAATCACAATCCAATTTCATTATTCCAAGTTCTAAATATGATTACAAATAACTTCAATCCTTCAAGGACCAAGTCAAATACCTTACAAACACAACTCTTATCCCACCCAAATGCTGCCAACATTCACCCATCAAACTAAGGAAAGGTGTCTTCACTTCCTTCCTCGAATCGATCTGTTCTTTCCCCAAATCTGCACACCTCTCCTTTGTCAATGATGGTCCACTTTCCTTTCGGCTAACCCTTCAAAAGAAATCTCCCTATTTTTAATGTCTTCCAAAACCAACGACCAACCAACTTGGTTGGTTTCTGCAACTAACACCCAATCAACCAAACTGCCTTTCATCCTGCTAGATTGGCGACATGAGGCTTCTCTGTGTCAAACTGGTGACAAGAAGTCTAATTAGCCAAAGCTAACAACAAAAATAACATAAGAAGAAATTAAAAAATAAGAAAAACCAAAAATGAATGAAGAGGGATCCTCTTGCATCAACATAGGCCGGTATCACTTCTATGGAACTGTAAAAACTAAAACTTGATTCTATTCAGACTATTGTCAATTTTCACTTGTTCTTTGGGACCTCCTTATAGGAGAGAGCCAAACTAGTTCAAAACTATCTTATGTACATTATGAAGAGCCGTAATTTAGATAAGAAACCAAACTTGTCATCAGCAAGAATGAATCTATTTTAGTTCTTTCTGTCCTTCTGTATTAATTCAATTTAGTTGTTGTGCTAAGCGTTGGTGTGGCTCCCATCCATTTCTGTGTATAAATTTGTATCAAAAAATATAAGCCCAACTTAATTAAGAAAGCAGCCTTGGCCTATGCTTAACCTTCCTTACATTTCTTCATTATATATCACAATTTTGGAAAAACAAACAAACCAGGCTTAATTACGATTGCAATTCAGGTTTTAAAGCAGCGTGCTAAAAATAGACATTCCAAAATTGTTAGTCATATATGTTGGAAGTGATGATAGTTCTGAGAGGGGGAGGTGAATCAGGACTATATAAAACCTTATAAATTCTGATTAAACTTCTATTACACAGTGCAAAAATTTCAAATCAATAGAGCAAAATGATTAAATAACAAAGCACAAGATAACACTGGCTTTTTTGCCAAGTGGGAAACCCTCAAAACCTTACAATTTCATCACAGGGAGAAAAACCACTCCTAATCTAAACCTATCTTTTTATTTCTCAAATCTTTCTTACATCAGCAGCTTCTACTGCTTTTCTTAACATATGTCTTTTACACTTCGAAACCTCACAGTTTATATATGTAACTGTATGCATGAAAAGATCATACAAATTGCATATAAAACTATATATGATGATATCTTTTAATACAAATGTTCTCACTCAAAAATGATATTCCTTTTTCTCACACTTGAACACTGTCTCACTCCTCTTTTTAAAGTAAGGAGATTTTTACAACTTTTCAAAATAATAAACCAGTTCTAGACTGGTTTGAATAACTTCTTCCATAACTGAAAACCAACCATTGAGTTCAAACAAATAATTCTCAACTGAAAATAGTTGTTCACATTATGAGTTGAACTCATAATGTATCTATGCCAGGTGTGTAAACTGTTATCAGAAACCAAAAATAGTTTTCATAAAATTAAACAACTTTTAACCACTCTCGTATGCATAACACTGATTTCCCTAAACCCATAACCGAAACTGAAACATGATGCTCCCAATAATGTTAATAGTTTAACACATAATTGTTTGTGTTTGAACACGTCAACTGAAATTGTGTACCAAACAAAAAGTGTTTCATCCTCAAATATATTCATCAGAAAATGAATGAGGGTTTTTTTTATAAAAAAAATTCAAAACTGAACAACCGTATAACGGAATGAGAAGTGCATAAAAACAAAATGCATCTCAAAAACCTTTGACGTAAAGCTAAAATAGTATTTCAAACCTCAAAATGCTTTTTACTCAGTTCACAACATGATTGCAAAATCATGATAAAGCTTCTTTGCATATTTACAATATTTTATGCAAAATCAAATTTATCGATATATACACACCCATATTTCAACACTTCATAGTATCTGCAAAAACCCATAATGTAACATTTGTTGAACAGTACTTTAACAAAAAAACATACTTAACATGCAGAGATGATTCTTTTCTTCAGCATTCCTTTCCTTTTTAAAACATTTGAATTCGAAGCATACCTGTGAAGCTTCAAAAGAAAATGCAGATAATGAGTTCTGTGCTCTGAAGCATACCATTACAAGGCTTTAACAACAAATGTCATGAATACTCCAAGCTCCATCAAGCTCACCAATGCCACAAATAAAGAATCAGTAAAATGCCAACAAAACTTATATCAACAGAATCTGTATGCATTGCTTTGTAACATAGTAAAAACCCAAAACAAATGAATGAAGCAACCTTTACTGAACAGGGCTGAAGAAAAATGTCATGGCGGCGGCTGAAGATTAGGGTAAACCAAAAAATGATATTTGTTGAAGAGAAGCTTTGTAAAGAAGTGCATAATCAAACAAACATAATGATAACCTCAAATTCGCTACGGATAAAATGCCACGTGAATAGCATAATGACCACGCGTTGACACCATAGTCAACATCAAACAAAAGAATGATAACCCACAGTTAAATATAACCCGCATCAAAGATAATCAAAATAAATAATATCTTATTCATTGTGTCGAAGTCAACATTGCCAGCTGAGCAATGACAAGGCATCAAGGACAAACTAGTACCATTAACAAACTCCCCCATTTGTCCTTGAGGCAAAACAAATAAATCATAGCCACTGAGAGCAATACCAAAGAAACTAAACCAAAATCACACTGAAATCACTCACTGAACTGAAATCACTGCTAAACTGAAATCACTGAAATCACTGAAATAACTCACTACAATAACTAAAATAACTCACTGCACTGAAAGTACAAATCACTGAAATAACTCACTGCAGTAACTGAAATAACTCACTGCTCTAAAAGCACTGAAATAGATCTCCCCCATTTTGCATCAAGGACTAAGAAAAGCCTGTCCAGACTCCCCCAGAAGGAGAGAGTTAATGCAAAAGAGAAAAAGAGACAACTCCTAACTGAGTACGGAGTTGTTCAAAAGAAGCGTGAGGAAGAGCTTTAGTAAATATATCAACAACTTGGGCTTGAGTAGGAACATAAAGTAATTGAAACTCATTGGCAAGTACATGATCATGTAAAAAATGAAGCTTAATAGCCACATGTTTAGTTCAAGAATGCAGAACAGGATTTTTGCTTAGCTGAATGGCACTGACATTATCACACAAAATAGAGATGGGTTTGGGTACCTGAAAACCAAGATCAGTCAATTGATATGACATCCAAATTAATTGTGTACAGCAAGTAGTGGCTACAACATACTCAGATTCACATGTAGAGAGAGTAACACAATCTTGTTTCTTACTATGCCAAGCAACCAAACATGGTCCTAAGAAAAACGCAGCACCACTAGTACTCTTCTTGTCATCTAAACCACCCCAATCTAAATCAGTATAGCCAAGTAAAGTAAAATCATCAATATGAGGATACCACAATCCAAAATCAATAGTGCCTTGAATGTACTTGAAAATATGAAAAACAACATTTAGATGTAACTGTTTTGGAGCTGACTGAAAGCGGGAAACAAGACAAATAGATTGCATCAAATCTGGTCGAGAAGCTGTAAGATATAACAAATTACCAATCATAGACCTATAATAAGTTTGATCCACTGAAGGTGAGTCATCATCTTTTGTTAGTTTACACCCAGTTTCCATAGGTGTACTAACAACTTTATAGTCTGCCATATTGAACATCTTTAACATTTCTTTTGCATACTTTGTTTGTGACAAAAATAAACCATTTGAAAGTTGAGATACTTGAAGACCAAGAAAAAATGTCAACTCTCCTAAAAGAGACATCTCAAATTCTGATGCCATGATATCAGAAAAATGCTTAGATAATGCACCATTAGTTGAACCAAAAATGATATCATCAACATAAACTTCTACAACTAAAATGTCACCATTAAAATTTTTAATATATAAAGTACTATCTGCACTTCCTCTTGTGAAACCATTTGCTGTAAGATGTTTGTCTAGCATAGAATACCAAGCTCAAGGAGCTTGCTTTAGACCATACAATGCCTTTTTCAGATGATACACATATTTAGGTTTATCTGATGACTCAAAACCCTCTGGTTGTTCCATGTATACCTCTTCATCAAGATATCCATTTAGAAAAGTTGTTTTGACATCCATCTAATATACTACTATTTCGACATTATTCTCCCAAAACTATTTTACAAATAAGCACTGCATTTTCTGGCAAAGTAAATGTCTAAAATAATAAGACACCTCTCCAATAAAGAGGTATATCCTCACCTCCACATATGTCTCGACCAAAAAAGGTAAAAAAATGCTAAATAAATCCTTATCCCTTTGCCATTTCCTGGATGTCATTCCAGTTACTAAAAAATGCACTGTAATATTTTTTATTAATTACTGGAGCAATTATAATCTTCAAAAAAAAAAAAAATCATTTTTATCAAATAAATATTAATCTAATTATATATACTATTTATAATAAATATAATAAAAGAGATCTAAGTTAATCTACAACCAAATTTAAAACTAAATCCGGCAAGTACTAGCCACTACGTGGCACTTGTTTTAAAATGAAATAAATAAAACTAAACATTTAATTATGACTAGAATATAATTTGCAATGTATATTGTATATTGGATTATATTTAAAAATTAGAAACAATATATTATATAAAAGAAATGTGAATAACAATTATATACTATGAAGTTTTACATTTGATAATGTGTGATTGTATTTGAAAGACTATATTTTAAAGAAAACTTATAAACATCTTAAAAATTAGATAAGATTACAATAAAATACATACTTGATTTCTATATATATAAACTATATAAATTTTTGTAAGGTGTTCAATTTATGTAATGTTTTATTTTGTTGTTTAATGTTATTTGTTGGCTTTTGCAATTTTATGCAGATCATGAAGAAAAGATGGTGAAAATTTCACGAAAATCTATTGTATTTTCTATTTTTTTAAATTTGATTAAGGGTGCATTTTCATGTAGAAAACTTAGCCGCCTCCTTGTTTTACTCTTTAAACTGTTATTACTACTTTTTGATAAGATATTGTAACTTATTTATGTTATTATTTTTTAAAACAAGCTACTTCCACTAATAGCTGTTATTCTTAATATTCTTGCATTAATTCAATAAAAAAATTATTGATGATAAAATTTGGAAAACTTAAATTGATTGTGAACCAAATGTGAAACATTGTATATATATATATATAACATAAACAGGAAAGCCAAATTGTTTAAAAAATATTGCAGACCAATTTAGGGTTTTCTTAACTATAGAGAATATAATTTCGTGCACCATACCCAAAAATTTATGTTGTGTACTTGTCAAGTTTCTGCTGAGGCGATCCAAACCCAGAACCATTTTGTTCTAAATGCATTTCTGAGCTAGCCAGGTGCCTTCATAACATGAAGCCAGAGCCAAAGCAAATGCAGCTGTGTGCTCGCCACATATCTGCATAAAGTAACCCTTAAATTTAAAAAATATACAGATCTACAAAATTTGTTAGGAGAGATTCAGAGTCCTTACCCGGATGTTTATCCTTGCCCCAAAAGGACTAGAAGATTTCACGAAGATGAAGATACATATATACATGAACTGACGTCCAGAATTGTCCTTAATAATCGATCCCGTGCTGTACAAGAAAACTGTATTAATGGCGTGTATACATTTCAAAATTGGTGTTGAAGAGTTAATTGCTCAGCTTCTGCAATGAGAAATTCTCAGCTCCTCCTCCATCATCAAACATTTGCAAAATCTCGTCTATAGTAATGTCATTCAACTGGGCATCTGTGATTTGCAGATCGCACTGGCTACTTTCAAGATGGAAAGAGTTGGCACTACTTGGATTTAAGTCACTTATATTGACATTTTGAGGGTGTAGAGGAGGATTATTGAGGCAGGCTGAAGACCCGTACATGATTTGAGCGGCACGGTCATATGCAAGAGCGGCCTCATTGGCTGTGTCGAAAGTGCCGAGCCAGAGGCGCTTGCCATTGTTGGGCTCTCTGATTTCTGCAACCCATTTACCCCACCTCCGCTGCCTCACTCCTCTGTAATTGTACAGCCCATTTTCAGGCCCACCTTTTCCCTTCATACACCCTTTTGTCAACCCCTTGTGAATTGCCCCTCTTCTTCTTCCCATTTGCTCGCTCGAATTCAAGCGCTGCCATCGCTCTAATATTTCACAAACTCTCTTCTCTCTCTGCCCTCTCGCAGTTTTTGCCATCTTTATTCAGGGCTTCAAATTGGAACTTTAAAAAGCCGGTGGAGAGAATTCTTAAATCGGCGTGAGCTTACTTCGACGCTACGCTACATGGTACCCTGACTCAAAGCATCGATGTCCGATTTTTACTCGAACGTGCCGAGGTCGAATCCCATCGAGGAAGTTGTGGCATTCCATCTGATATGCCTTGATGCCCAAGAAAGTGTGATTATGCTCTTCTGTTCTGTTGAGGGTTATCGTGGGCGTTACACCGGCGGAGCCGCCTTTCGGGAATGGCAGACTCCTTGTGAACGAGCAGTCAACCTCGATTTGACGTCCAGCCATAAGGGAAAGGCTCTTCTATCAACTACATTTATGGAACTTGTTTTATACAGATTAGAAAGGAATCAAATTTAAAATTATCTAATTCTTTATTGCTTTACTATTAAGTTATTGATCTTATTAATATATGATTTACCCATCCATTATTTTTAGTTATTAATAGTTGTTAGATTTTTTTAATTGTTGATCTTATTATTAATAAATAATTTATTTATCAATATTTCTACATTCTACATCTTGGGTTTACAGAGCTCTTAAGATCTGAAAATGATGGCAGTAAGTTTTCTTTATCAATTACGAAAATATTTTACCGATCAATTATAAAAATAGATTTTTTCTATATAATTTATGTTTATTATTTTTTTTTAAGGATTTGCTTAAAAATGTTTGCATTTGAATCTTTTTGTTTTTTTAGAGTATCCTCAAATTAACATTATGTAGATTGAGGATATCCACTTTACTCTTAAGAAAAAGAAGAAATGAATATTGAATTGATGTTCATAGATAAAATATCACAACTACTAAATTGATGTTTTCTACCATTGAAAATTTATATTCTTAGGAAATCTTTCTAAAACATTTCATTTTAACTAGTTTATCTTATGACAAAAAGATCTTGATAAAATAATTGATTATTAGGATGTTAATATTTTAAAATGTCATCTAATGACAATTTCTAATATGTCAAAGTAACAAATTTTTAGTTTAGAAACCATAAGTTTATAATTTATAAGAAATAATCATCTAAAATGGAGTTGTTATTAATATATCAACCCATCACAACTACTCTTCTTGGTGTACAAATTATTTTTAACTAATAGATGGTAATTTACCATTACGATGTAATTATATGTTATCATATGGTTGCAAAGATTGAAGCCTAATAGTTTTTTCTCATCTAAGTACCTTATAAATGATGTATGAAAATTTAGAAGAAATTAAAGGTAAACTTGAATTACAATATTATTATTATTCATGTTTTGAAGTAGATAATTGACTTATTTTCTGTGAATTGTTGGTAAAGAGGCTTGAACTATAGTATTTTTCATTCTCACATTACAACAAAATAAGTGATCTAATTTCTTAAAATAGTCAACCACATATATAATCACCCCTAGTTGAATTAAACAAGTCTATTTATATCACTAGATCAACAAGTGGCATGGTGAGATATAGCCCTCTGACTTATGTATTAACCCTTTCAATCCGTGTTCGTGTCACATATGTTGTAAACTTCTCCTTCCAAACTACATACATCAATTTAATTGACTTAATTCTTTACTTTAGATCTTATGGCTTATTTAGTTAAATGAACTAAAAAAGTATAAATAATTATAAAACTATCATTTCAAAATAATATTGTAGTAGATGGCATATCAGTTCTTGGTGCTCTGCAACTTTATACGTGCTTTGTCGTCGATATGTTTTTATTAGGGTTATCCTACTATCTTCCATCTCACCAATCTTATCATATCGCATTTATTACGAGAATTTTCTAGCCGCTTTTTATGGTCGAGGCCACATTTAGCACAACAGTTTTTGTTGGTGCTAAAGCATTGGCTAACAGTGTTCATGGCATCTCCAAGAAAAATACTCGAGAAATTTTTTCCCAAGGTGTTCCATGAGGTAAGGCCTCTACCTCTCTTGATGTTATTTTTCCCTTTTCGAATTTTGATAAATCATGTGCATGGCTTGAAAATTCTAGTTTGATAACCTGTTATTTTGTTGGTTGTGTTCCTTCTAAAAGTGTGTTGCAGGATTCGATTTCCAAGTCTTGGCATCCACATGGGGTTCACCCTGACGGTGCTCAAAACCTCACCAAAAAAAATTCTTGTTTCATTTTACGAACCCTTCGCATGTCGAAGGTATCCTCGAGCATGGCCCCTAGTTTGTTCACACTTCACTTATTGTTTTTCAGCCATGGTCACAAGACTTTACAGGACCTTTGATGAAAAAAAGCTTAAGGTCCTAGTCTAGGTCGAGTTTCTTGGTTTTCCTTTACCTTATTGGCCTTTTTTGAAAAGTATTTTACAGACCTTAGGTAGAATTGTATGCTTGGAGTCTGATCATTTCTATCATGCTTAGCCTCACAAAAGGGTTTGTGTCGAAATTGACCTTGCCCAAGATCTAAGGGATATGATTGATATTCATATTGGAGGGCAATGTTTCACACAGTGTATCATGTATTTGAATCTTCCCAATACATGTTTTCACTACCACTCTACATACCACAAAATTAAGGATCACCCTTTGGTTGTAACCAAGTCCAAGACTCCTCCTAAAGAGCCAGTTGCATCCTACGAAACAGAGACTACAACATAAGATGCTAATTAGACTATGGTGGTATGTAAAGGAAAACAATTTGCAGCTACTCCACCAAAATAGATTACACCAACTTCCACTTCACCTTCTTAGTATCCCCCGTCTCTCATCATTTCAAAGAAAACTTCACCTAGGCAAGTCTCTTCAAACCCTGTTTCCTAGGGAAAATTCAATCTACCGCCAAAAAGTCCATGAATGCTCATGGCTCATTTATGGGAGCTCAAATTGCTAAATTGGTACCATTGGATAATGAAGGTTCCTTGTGTCATTGATCTCACAGACCACCTAGACATGATGAGATAGGTGATGTAGGTCCTGGAAAATGAAAAACTTTCCTAGGAGACCTCTACCCAGTTTTCCAGTCAGGGTCTAATTTTCTGCATAATAGTTTATCCTCTCTTGGGGACGAGGATACCATGAATGGAGGTTTCTAATGAATTTCATTTCCTAGAATGTTAGGGGTCTTAAAAAAAATAGATTTTTCTAAAGCCTATGATCATATTGAGTGGTCATTTATTTTAGGGGTAAAAGTACAAAGTTGTGTCACACTTTTATAAAGGAAAAGGTCAACAAAACACAAAAATTTTAACTTTAATGACATAAAAATGGCATTTATGTTTAAAATTTGGAGATGATGTAAACTAATGAAATGTGTAAAAGTGGATGAAGTTTATGGCTATAATTTTTTAAATTTTTTTTGAACAAGAATTGATATAGTTTTTAAATTTTTTAAGTCCATTTTTTACTTACTGAAAAATGCTAAAAAATGAGGGTCTTGTCCGCACCAAAAAAGTATATGCAATTAATTTCTTTTTCCTTTGATTTCAAAATATGTCATAGATAAAATGTATAGCTAGTGCAGAAAAGAAGAAAAATTAGTTTTCAATGTATATTTTCTCTGTTATAACTACTCAAAGTCGAACATACCTGAAATCGACAGTTTTCATCTCGCGTCAAATTTCCCCTATCAAATCTACACCATTCAGAAAATAAATTACACACTCTTGAAGATAACTCTCTCCTCTAGTGTTAAATATAAATTTTCAATTTTTTTGATAAGCTTTACTATTTTTTCTATTTTTGAAGCATCTTGATCTCGAATGTTAAAATACCTACTTATAGTATTTTGAAAGTATAATATATTAGATCTAATTAAAATACTATAAAAATTATATGATGATAATCTTGACTCTGTGCTCTAAAAAAGGGTATTTTTATATTTGTAAAAAAATATCATTAAAAAGAGTAAGAGTTATTGAAACGTCGCTTTTCTGAAATAATTTTATTTCTTTAGTAATTTTTATAGAACATATAGTTAATAGATATTTCCAATTGGAAAAGGTGAAGAACTTATCTAACTTAGCTAGAATGAATCTAGCTAGACCATATGTTTGACAAAAAATAATTTTAGTTAGAAATACTCAAATTCAGTTGTGCTGATAAGTTGTCCTGAAATGTGACACAGCTTTGTGCTTTTACCCAGCTATGTTATAGGTTTTTGGTTTTGGTCCTCATTTTGTCTCTTCTGTGCAAATTTTTTTTACTAATGCCAATGCCTGCATTACCATAATGGTCGAAAGTCCACTAGTTTTGGTTTGCATAGGTCAATTCAGAAAGGATGCCCTTTGGCACCTGCCTTGTATGTTCTAGCAGTTGAGAGCTTTGGTTATTTACTTGCATCTGATATTTTTGCAAGCCATGTTTGTGGCATTTCACTTGCACATTCTACTAGCTAGCTAGTCAATGGTCATTTTATTGATGACTCTTTTTTAACATTGCTAGAGGATAAAGAAATTATCCATCATGCTTTGCAATATCTAGATACTTTGTGTTTAGCTTCTGGGTCTACCGTACAAT